>RBZT01000822.1:0-61890 GCA_003693705.1 Polymyxa betae
TTTGCGCTCGGCGATTCGGAGGATTTAGCCAGACGCCAAACTAACGATCAAGCCTCTTTGACCAAACAAGAGAGTCAAGCATGACCATGCAACACTAGGCGGTCAAAACTCCGTGGCGGCCTTTTCCGATATATGACTGTGCGATAATATTATTGACCAAACTAGAGAGTCAAGCTTGACCATGCGACACTAGGGTCAAAACTCCGTGGCGGCCTTTTCCGATATATGACAGTGCGATAACATTATATTTCTATATAAGATGCCACCCGGCTCATAATACATTCATTCTTATATTGCTCTCTTATCCTCAACGTCGACTTCCACATTCGTAGACGCTGTCAGCTGCCTCCGGCAAAGGACCGCTGACCCTCTGCCTCCATCCTCCATCTCTAACAAAACGATGTGTCTGGAAGCAATGCGACATACGCGAATTCCCCAATCTCTACCCCGAATTTGCCGATTTTCCTAAACCCGGCCCTTTTTTCTGGGGATATCAAAGCGAACCGAGACCAATTTCTTCTAACTGTAATGATCGCAGTACAAATGCATCATCTGAATCGGCCCGTATCAGCGTCGTCTTCGTTTTATTAGCCCCGATCTTTTGTTGAGCTTCCCAAACCGCCTCTGTTTTCTGGGGATCGCTCTAAATTTCGTCACTGGTTCTGCCAAGTTTAAACTACCTGCGTATGCACGCTGGATCTTTCTCTTCGGATACTATGCGAGTTGGAATGTTCACAAGTTTATTGCTGGAGTCTGCCATAACATGGCTTACCCCTTATATCGAGAGCATATCGCCTGTATTAGATAATTGCAATCGTGTTCGAGATGCGTCGTATGTTTGATGACCCGGATCGAGAAAGGAATTCCTTCAAGTCGTCTTCGTCCAAGAAAGCAGCCGAACCAGAACCTATGGTAATGCAGGCCGGCAAGATTTCGTTGCAGAATCACTACGGAAGTGTTACGGTTCCCGATGCTACTAATAATACCAAACAGGCGCTGTTTTGATAATTCGTTTCAAACACCATCACTAAATGACGCTATATTCTTTATATCAGTACTGAATTGCCAACCGTTAACTTCAAGATGATTGACCTTGGTCATCTCAAAGATCGCCTGAATATTGAGCTATCAGATTTGTCACAACTACATGCACTCACAATTTCAAATGTGTTATCACTGGCAATCCGGGTTGTGGAAATTGTTAAGTCGGAGATCGAGTCCTATCATGGCAGATGTAAAGGGCATCAACAGCCATAGTAATCCTACCATTGTTCGTCTATTCTTCAAAGAACAACCAGCGAAGAAAGAATTGGTGGATTCCATTGAAGATATGCGAACTTTAGTGGTTAAGACGCTTCAGCGAGCGACGTTAGCTGTTTTTATCAGTCCAAACGCGTTTCAGTTCGGGCAACGTTGTTCAACAACATTACTAAAACGATGTTGGTATCTTCCGGGACCACTCGGAAGGACTGGGACGTTTCTATGCGTACTTCAGTCGGATGCTGTTGTAAATATGGATCGCATAGCGTCATTGTTACGTAGATGGGGCTTCACGGCTGGTGATAAAGCAGCCGTTGAACGATTAGAGACAATGATGACGAGAGGTAGTAACGTTACCGTATAGAACGCTGATATGAACTTGGTTGTACGGGATAAGGCCTTCAATGATATAGCCACTGCAGAGCCAATGGTTGCATTCGATCAAGCGAAGAATGACAGACATTCGACCAGGGTTTGAAAAATTTTGAATTTTAGAGGAGGATTCCGGGATGATCGAAAGTAATGGCATCAAACATCTGTATCTGACACGATCACAATACATCATCATACTACCGAAGCCAATCCCGTTCAGTTACATGATTAAGCTTTAATAAAGAATTTATGTGAGCAGAACATGACAACAGTAATCAGGAACAGCAATCAGAATGACAACGACTGAGGTAACGTTACCCTATAGCACGATGAGATCGACTTGGTTCAATGGGTGATCTTCAACGACAGCCACAGCAGAACCAATGGTTTGTTTCGATTAAGCGAGAAATTGAAAATATTCGACCAGGGTTTCAAACATTATGAAAGATCATGGATTCCAGCCTTGAACGACCTCATCCATAGGCATCGGACACGATCATAGTAACAACATGATCGTATGAGCGACGAGTCGATTGAAATACAAAAGTTAAAAAAAATACAGGGAAAACATAGGAACGATAACAGCGGGCTCCAAGAAAATAAGCCGGTATGGCACGTTATATAACAAAAACGTCCACGGCGAGATCGGGAGCGAACTCGCGACTTCCCTGGTCAATCAGTGCCTTCATATACAAAGCAACAATCAGGAGAATATAAGCAAGGTAAATAAGAAGAATTTGGCTGCTAAAATAAAAGCCGACTTCGAAAAGAGATGCCGGTTAGGGTTGGGTTCCTGATGTGGTGAGGACGGCAGCGAGATCGGGATTGAACTCGCGACGATTCTGTTTCGGCGCAGTGTCAAGATCTAAACGAATGATGAGTCGAAATCCATTGGGATAGCACGGCTAGAATAAGAGAGAATCAAGTCCTAGTTTGAGATTCGTTTTGATCGAGATCTGCTGGTTATCGATGCTACTTAGGCGTTGCGAGAACGCATACAATGAAGGAAACGATTTCAAAATGTCCAAAAAAACTATTTGTTGAATCCTCAGCACAACCTTTATCTAACCCACTAAATAACAAAAATTTAATTACAATTCATAACTTTAAATACTATTCATAAAATAAATTTCGTTCTTTGAAATAAAAAGAATGAGTTCCCTTTAAGATTTAAGTTTAGCTATTGGCAGTATGACATCGGTGTATTGAGATTGTAGGCAGTGAGACTGTTTACATGAGGACCAGAGCGACATCCTGCGATTCGATCTCCGGGCATTTCCAATTAAACAGATAGTAGTGCAGGTTACCATCACCGACCCCGAACTTAAGCGATTCGAAGAATTCGCGATTATCCTATGTGGTGGCAATCAGCAGGCCGATCCGAAACCCTAAAACCCTAACCGACCATCACGCTCAGCGCATTGAACACATCGAATCCGTTCAGATGAGCGAGAATCAGGGCGTCCTTCATCAACGCCGACCACGACACCGACGTCGCCACATTATAGAACGAAAACGCCGCCCTCAACGTCGTATGCTGCGGATGGTTCAAGATCGTCGACGGCAGGCAGTAGAACGAGATCAGGTCGGTGACGCACTGGTCGTGTACGACCACGTACGAGTAGACGACGTTGTCGCGCGGCAGGAACCAGTGCGCGAACTCGTCCTCGGACATCTGCGGGCTGAGTTTGAACCGCGACGAATAGTCGGCCAGCAGCTGGCGAGCGTCCGGGACATCCTCGCGACGCATCGGACGCAGACCCGGTGTCGTTGTCGTCCCGTCCAGCGCGTACAGGCGCATGATCATCTTCAGGGTCATGCGGCGCGGCAGCTGCGAGAATCCGACCTGTGTCTTGGGGGTTAGCTAGGGTTTACGGTTTCGAAAGGACATGGACCTCGATCAGCTTCTTGGGATTCAGCGACCGATGATAGTACCGATTGCGGGCGACGGGCTTCGGGAGCAGGGCGCCGGCCGTGTACGCCGCCTGCCAGATATCGGTGCGATTCACACGTCGGGTGATCTCGCGGATCAGGACGGGCGCCAGACGCCGCGATCGCAGCTTCTTATGGACGCAGAGATAGTTGATCTCGACCATGGTCACGTCGTGGCCGTGGACCTGGACGCGGGCCGGTATGGCCGAGATGAACGCCACGAGCTTGCCGCTGGCCTTGACGCGGACGGCCGGGTGCCAGTCGCGCCGGAATCCGGGCGGCATCAGCGCCCAGCGCAGGAAGTCGCGCGAGTAATCGAATCTGTGTGCGAACGGGGGTGGGGTTAGGGTTTTAGGGTTTCACGAGGGGGCCGAACCGAAACATGGCGTCGTTGTCTTCGACGTAGTTCTTGGTGAGCAGGTCGTAGACCTGATCGACCTCGCCCTCGTCCGTCATGTCCACGTCGTACCATTCGTATGCGTCCGGCAGCGCGTACGGCGTCGCGCGCACGTCGTCGACGGTCTTGGCGGCGTCGATCGGGCCGTGCTGATCGACGCCGTCGGCGAACGTCTCGCCCAGCCTCGGGACCGGCTGTGTGTCCCAGAACGCATGAACCGGATTCTGGGCGCCGTCGTCCTCCATCTCAGCCTTGGAAACCCAATCGACGGAGTGACGATAGAATGGCGGAAAGCATCAAACTCCGTATGTTTGGTGGCCCTCTGTTTTTTATGACAAATCGAGGCTTTATTTTTTCTACAATTTGTCGGCGTTGTTATAGATTATTTGGAGTGATGATGCCGATATGGGGCGTTATTGTGCAGGGAGAGGCGCGTTCGGGAATTGTGGAGGCATCATAGGTGGAGGAGCACCGAATTGTGGCGGCGGCATGTTGGGAGGGCCAGCTGGAGGGAATGGGAACGGAGGGACACCACCGGGGAACCCCTGAGCATTCCATTCAACTTTCTCGTACTTTTCAACGTTTTTTGGAGTATAAAAAAAGCTTATAAAAAATGCACAAATGAAAGATGTTGCAATGCGGCACAGGTCGCTAGTTACTAATAAATGTAACAAGACATTTTCTCGAAGAGATAGGCTAAAACCATATATAAAGAGAGAGTATCGAAAATGATTCTAATTTCGACATCAGCAAATGAGCAGCAACGAGTAATCAAATCAAACAAGAAAATCAAAACCGAGTTGGAGCTTTTAAACCCTCGCAATAAAGGATGTCCAAAAAGAAATAAATTGCCCAAGTTATTGATGCAAGCTAGAAGATAGAATCGTACCTGAGGAGGCGGTATCATGCCTGGCCTGAAGCCCGGGGGTGGCGGTCCAGGAGGCATAGGCATGGGGGGCATGCAGGCATACGGAATGCCACCAGGTCCATGGGTCATCATAAACTGGGAGAAATACATACGAATATTGTCCTGGTGCTTCTTGCCCCGATTATGCTGCTTTCGGCCCTGGAACGAATCATGCGTCAGGAAGCGATCGCAGTAGTCGCAGTAGTATTTTGGCATCGGGCCAGGCGCTAATGATCCGAGGTCGTCTTGTCAGCCGTTTACTGAGTTCTGGGAAGACAACACGAAATCACAGCTCAGAAACAGTGATAGAGCCAACTTCCGAGGTTCTTCCCAATTAGAAAATAAAACAGCGCAACGGACAACCACAACTTTTTCGAACTTTTTCTTCAAAGCAGGAGATTTGCACGAAATGTTTACAGGAATTTATTACTAAACCTAAGCGATGCTAAGACGCATAAAGCCTGCATATCGCTATTAAAGACGAAATGAACCGACCTCTTATCCTTTGTCGTCAATAAGTGCAACATCAAGAAAATCATCAGCTATTGGACCTAGCTCGAACTCCCGGCCTTGCACTCTTTTACAATCTGCATCATTGCTTAGCATCAGTTTGAAATCAGCAATGCAAACCGCCTACGTGCTTCAAGTAGCGCTGTTAGTCTCTCCTCCGTCCCCCGATCTAGATCGAAGATCCTGGCAAAATTCTTGCCCAATATTTCTGCATTGGAGTCTTCATAAATCGATATCTGGCCTTTTCGACCATGGCCAATGTTAACGTCGACACATAAAAGCGGATCTGGACGCCTCCGCGATTGCAATAGCTTCTCATACCATCGCGAATATCGGTCTTGAATCAAAGAGCGTTTCGTTCCTTCTGGACGACTCGTCGATGCGATTCGAGCGACTCTTCTCTCGCGACGATCGTACCGCTCCACGAACTGTTGGCCCAGATGGTCGTGCTCGGCCTTTTTCCGTAAGCGCTGCCTGAATGCTCGACGTGAACGTTCAACGGTCTCTTGAAATCCACGCGGAAGAGGCCGATCTTGTGTGACAGCCGCCGGGACCGACTTCATGTGGAATGGGCGATACGGGACGGGAGATTCCGATCGCGCGCGTTGTTGGCGACGGCGATTCTCGACCTGGTGAACTCCAATCTCATAAAGCCGTTCAAAGCGCGATTTAGAATCATAGGAGAGATTGCATCGTAACGGCTTCTTGTTTACCGCTGGACAGAACGTGCACCCATCCAACTCAGTCTCGTACTTCCTGGCTTCGTCTGCATCGCGACGACGCTGAGCTTCGCGAGCATGCTGTTGAAGCTCTTCGGTGAATCTTCGCAAACCTGCCCTTCACATTAACCGTGAACTTCTTCAATGGATTGCAAAACTACCTGACTGTTGACGACGCCGACGGGCGAGTTTCTCTGATCGTGGAGTTATTTCAGGATGGAAATCGAACTCGTCTTCAGATGACTGCTGTGTATGACGGATCGGTTGCATCAAACGGATGAGATTAGCGTTTTCATTGAGACCGCGAGCGATAATTGACATGAAAGCTGTATCTAGGCCGATGTCGAAAGCATTCTTACGACGCTTGGCTTTGTTACGAGAAGGGATTTCAGAAGCTTCATCGATAAATTGCTTTTCGAACACGGTCGGCTCATGAGCTGGATTCAGCAAGCGTAATAATATCGGAAACGTGACCACGATAATATAACGATAAAACGTCGTAAACGTTATGCAATTGGAATCAGAGCCTGGATCCTTTGTTACAATATCCCAAAATCGATGAAAAAGTTTGTTCGTTTTCGAAGATCTCTCAGATTGTTGTTGCTTGATGATCGCAAGCTCGTCTAGCAGTTTCAGAAACTCTTCCTTATTGATCTTTTGAGTATTATTACTGTCGAATCGTTCGAACTTTTCCAGTAGATTCCGTTTCATTTTTCGAACGAGAAGCAACTTGGAATCCTCGGTGGTGCCAGCTACCCTAGTTTGTTCATCAGAAACCTGCCTGGCCTGGGTTCGCCTTTGCTCTAAATGTGATCGAATCATGGCTGCATCTGCATATAAAACATCCTCCACTCTCCTCGAATTATCACGGCAACTGTTCCGTTTTTCAGCGAATTTCTTCTTGACTTTAAATTCGTCTTCGATAATCTCGGACAAAATCTCATCGGTTCGATGATGTCTAACCGAACTCAAACGCCGTGATTGCTTGTCTTGAATAGATCGTCGTGATGAACACCTAGATAGCTGCATGGAATGATGTCGATTCCGAGGGCTGGAACTTCTTGAAGAACTGTGACCCAACTCAAGAAGTTCCAGGTTTGAGCCACTAAACGAGCGATGCAAGCCTCCAATCCGATCAAACGTCGGTAGGTGAGGATCGTCGGCGCCGGCATCAAATCTATCCTGTTCCTCGGGGCGTTCCTCATCAAAGGCATCTGAGTGAAGGCTCATGAATTTAAAGCATATCGGGACCGGATCTCGACCAGCAAGCTATCCTTCACCGTACATGAGACGATCCAGCTCGTACACGCTTCTAGGAGCGCTGATAATCGCGACATTTGAGACAAGGAGATAAAGAGATGGAAAGGAGAATGGAGAGAAATGGGATCATGGCCAAAGGGACATCTGACTTGAGGAGGCCGAGCACAATCTTAACAGATGACCATTTCGTTGACAAATCGCCATTGGGAGTTGGGAGAGCCAGGTGCTCTGTCTGACCTTTGATGAGGCCGAGCACTATCTTGACAGATGACCGTTTTGTTTTATAACGACGTAAAAACTCTCTTCACCCTTGGTTTATTGTCTTGATCCCTGCATAGGGTAATTCTTGTACCATGGCAATAGTGTGTAATCCATATTGATATTTTAAAGTAGCGCTCAGGAGCCCACCACAAAGCACACTAATTTGCACTTAAAAATAGCTATGTTGTTTATTGTTGATCAGAATCTGTGTTCTCCTGGAATCTGCAGATGTGAATACCATTACGTCCTGCTTTCTCTACAGACCATCTGCCAAGACGTGGCTCCTGTCCGACAGCACAGACAGCGAACTTCCCGGTTCTGGCCAGGGCGATGCCATTGATGAACCCGGGCACAGCGGCAGTTGCAACTTGAACAATCTTCTCCGCCGAGACTTGCCAAAGCCTTAGGAATCCATCAGAAGCTCCAGATGCAGCCAGGTCTGTAAATGGACAAGCATGAACTGCATTTATCCAGTGCTGGCCATGAGCTTCGGTAGCCGACAGAGCGGGCTTCTTCTTCATCGCACGATAAACGGCAATGGTTCCAGATTGATCGCCAGAAATGAACTGCGATTCGCTAAGCATGGCAACACCATCGATATTGGAAGCACGATTCCTGTAGACAAGCTGTGTCTGCTCGGCGATCTTAAAGAGGCGAACGGTGCCATCGAGCCCGGCAGATAAAACTCGATCGTGATTTAGCGACGCCACGCTCGTAACAGGCGACTGGTGCCCAAACAATGTATCAACATAAGCTTGAGCTTCGATGTCCCAGATTTTGATCGTACGATCCGAGGATCCGGAAAAGAGCTGCGGTGAGTTCCGTCTCCAAGCTAGAGACGTAACCGCATCGCGATGATGAACGAACTTTTGTGTCGCTTTCTGTGGGGTACGAGAATCCCATAATCGGACAATCTTGTCTCTTCCGCCGGTAGCGATCATGTTGCCATCGGCGCTGCAAAAACATGAAGCAAGAAGTTCATCATCGTCTTGGGTGATGGATAGTTTCCTTCCGGTGGAAATATCCCAGAGAATCCAGGACCCGTCTTTTGAACACGAAACAGCACGCGTGTCATCGGCATTTAGGCTAACAGATGTAGCACTGTGTTTGTGACCACGATAAATGGTGGTATTGATCTCACCAATAGAGGCGGCGATTCGACGATGTAGGGTACCTTTGGCACTTCTAACTGCATCAACCAGATGCCTCTGTAGTCGATCTGCGACATCATCGCCGCTACCTTCGTCATCTGAATCTTTTTGGTTCAAATGCTCGACTCTGTTTAGGTATTGTTTCGCCAACCGAACACGTTTTTCGTCAGCTGTTTCTTCTTCTGATGTATCTGATTTCTGGCCGTCGTCGTCGTTATCGGACATAGCAACCTCCTCGTCAAGCTCAGATTCAACCAAAGAAGAATCCTCATCGCTGACAATTTCAACAGTCGGCTTGGGTTTCTGTTTGGAGACTAGAGATCTGGCTCTTTTCCTAGCCCCAGCCATTCTCGACAATTATTCAGATAATGTCTTCGACAACCCAGCTCCGATCTCAAATCTTTTGGATTCGGTCTCCGTCACGGACTTCCACGCAGAGTTTGAAAAAATGGTGAAATTTTTGAACGAAATGCCTGTCTAGATATCCTTCGAAAGCGACAACTAGAGTAGACATTAGTTCAAAAAATGTTTGACTGCATTATAGTACTTTTGGAGATGTGGTAGATAATATATCACGATTATGTTATTGATTGAACAAGCTGTAAATGGCTACGCCTGATCTTGAGCCCATCACCCCGTTGCATGTCAAGAACTTGCTGAGCACGAATAGTGTCTTTCGCTTTAATGAGTGCTTTCAACAACGTTCGATATGTCGCAGGATGTATCCGGTTTCGACCAGGACGATACCGTTCACTCTCGGAAACCAGCTGAACAGCGTCCTCCAGTAGACCGAGACGAAGCAGTAGTCGTATTGCAAACGAGCAAACTGCTCCATCAACCCTGACTCGTCCCTTGAGTTCTTTTACAAGATATTTTGTGTGATGCCAATGGTCTAGGTCTTTTCCAGCACAATATTCGTACACAGCAATAAGAGTTACAGAATCGGGGCTGATCTGAACATATTTAAACAATCAGGTAAATGAAAGCGAGATTGGAGACTGATACCTTATCTTTGAACAACAATCGTTGCAAGAATTGTTCAAATTCCTGTCCAACTGCTGAACGTAGTACCAGATTATAAATGGCCGTGAGAGCTCTAGTGTTAGGAGCTACATGGAAAAGACCACGATTTCTCATGTCATTGAAAAAATCTAACAATCTGATAGCCAAGTCGTATGATCTTGTCTTGGCCATTGTCAGCAATGCAAATCGAAAGTGATCAGGTGTAGGGCGAAGGTCTCCAGAGTTCGTGCCTCGTGGCAGCAGAATCAATGCCTCTCCAATATTTTTGTGACACACACGTAATCTTGCTGTCACATCTTGGACATTTAACTCAGTGAGCTGCTGGGTTAATGCCGTCATAGTATCCAATCTATCGCGCCCGAATTCAGCATAAACATGCAATAAAGCACGATAATCATCATGTGCGAATTTGACTTTGAAATGCACCAAAGCGGTTTCGACAGCACGTAAATGGAATAGAGCGGTCTTTCGGTCATGGGTGTTTGCACAAGCCTTAACCATGGACACTGCATACTCTGGTTTGAATTCGACGCCTAGGTCACAGATTAGGCGCAAGCCTTCTGCAGGCATAGCTCCACGCGCACATGCTTCTAGAATCAATCCGGTTTCGACATCGACATTGCTTTGAATTATATACTTCATCAAACGCTTAGTAACGCGCCTAATTACGCTTTGGTGAGCGCTTGAGCGAATGATAGTATGCAGCAAATCTGAGAATATTTGTGCATCAGGGCATAATGAGCTCCGCACACAGCCCTCGTAAATCTCAAGTATATCCGCTAGTGACGATCCGGAACGATCAATCTCAAATACGCCAGAAAATGCAGAAGCTTTGAGCCCGATTTCGAATGCTCGAATCAGATCCATCAACGGCACAATCTGAGAATGCGTATTGGTTGCTAGACGTGCATGGATAATATGGGGAGCAGCTCTTTCTATAGCTTCGAGATCAGCCCGACATAGCAAAGCAAATTGAAGAGCGCCCATAACAGCAGCGTCAGGTTTTTCAGCAACAATTTCAATAGCTTTACAGAGAAGCGCAGATGACCAGTGCGATGCAGATGACACAGCATCTAGCGATATTTTCGAAGATGCGACAAGCTTCAATAAGATTGCTGCCTCCCGATCACGGCTGGCAAAGAACGAGCATAACGCCTGCATTGTAGGCCGATCAAAATGCACTGACGCGAAAACGACATGACGATAGACAGCATCAGAAATAGTCACATTATGGTATCGCCATTGAAGCAGCCTCGTGACTGTTTCAGATACCATGCCTGACGACAGATACGACGACAGAAGCTTGATTTGTTCTGCATCGGTCTGTGGATAAACCGCCTCTGCTGTCGATATTGGTCGCGAACATCGCCCAGAGATTGCTAATGGATGACGACGAGTAGAATATGATATGAGACGCCTAAAGACAGCAGCCATTAACAGTATCAAGCGTGGTCTGTCATCAACATAGAGTGATAGAAGATGGGGGGTTGCGGGACGCAACAGAATCGCAGTTGATAGAAGGGAACCCTTGACACGCATCAGAGTGTCCCGCATTCATCATGTCTTCTGTAATCTCATACAAACGCCAGCTTCAATACTAATTTTTGGAACAGCTAGATTTAAGACCTCAACCATGTTGTTACTCTCTTTGATTTCTGAAACAGATACCTGAATTATATTTTGCCACTTATCGCCATATCTAATGAGAAAATATGTCTTCCCCAAGCCGAGATGGTAAAAGCTAATGACAGTTTGTCTATCAGATTTCGAGGTCCGAATGTTCATGAATAACATTAGCGGCATGGCTGTTGGCAATTGCCCCTAAATTGGTCATTACAGATACGCCGCGGCCTTCTTGCTTTATCACAAATAGTGACGTCGCCTCCGACGGAGGTCGTCGCTCATGATCGATTCGTATTTCAGCCTGGTCGTATCCATCGCCATCGCTGTTATGGGCGGGTTTTGGCTGGGCCGAATTAGCGACAGAAAACGTTTGGCGGGTTCGCTAGTGGCTTAGAATATGACATGAATATGGCCCCTGATATCGAACAGGATCATCGCCTTCGGCGCCGTCCCGATCCATGAGCGTATTTGAAGCCGCCAAAGACCAGCCTAATCCTCCTAAAACGGTTTTCGCCCCTAAATCCGTTCCGACGATTTCGCTTGGAACGAACGGGAGCGTTCGTCAACGGCTTATAGTCGTTTCTTATCGGTGCAATAGTGTTTTTTATATGGTGGTTTGCGCCTACAACGTTTTTATAGACTTCCTATCAATGCAACAAAGAAGGACGGAGTCTGGAATATCACTTGGGATAATAGTCAGGCAGCAATATCCAACATGTCTACAATGTTAAAAGAAATGGAAATTAAATACGTTGGATTCCCAGAGTAAATACCCGGATGTAAACTCTCTTGGCATTTGCTAATATTTTTTTAGCTGTTTTGTCCCTCGAGAGGAACAGGACGAGTTTGAGAATCAGCTGGAAAAATTCTCATGCATTCCTGTGTTTCTCGATAAGGATCTGCATGATCGCTTTTTTAATGGATTTTGCAAAAGCTTGCTGTGGCCGCTATTCCATTACCTGATGCCAACAAATCCTGAAATATTTGCAACAAAATGGGAATGTCTTTGGCAGGCCTACACCACCGTTAACATGCTCTATTCCCGAAAGGCGTGCTTTGACTTTGCAAAATAATTTCAAAGATCGCTGAACTAGTTGCAGATAACATTGGCGACTGATGACGATGAAAAAGACTTTATTTGGATTCATAACTATCACCTGCTTCTTGTTCCATCCTTTATTCGAAAGAAACTGTCTCGAGCTCGAATAGGTAAGCTTCCACCGGTTTTTTTCAACTTTCTTATTGGTTAGGATTGTTTTTGCATACCCCTTTTCCAACATCCGATATCTTTCGAACTCTTCCTGGAAAGACGAACATCCTTCGTGGTATCCTTTGCTCTGACCTGGTCGGCTTTCATACATATGATTATGTTCGTCATTTTCTGTCTGCCTGCAAGCGGTACTGAGAAACAGCAATCAATTCTGCCTCCACTTAGAAAACTTTCAGAGTGCTGGATTTGGACTTCGAGGCTTTACCTGGAGGAGCGCTTGGCGTGCAGTATTGCGGTCGATCGGTTTCGATCCGAATTTCCCACATGGGAATTACTACCGAGCCATTCTTCGCAATGTTGAATTCAGATAGAGTTATTACTCTAAAGCAGGAAATTCTAGCGCGCAACGATGGCCGCAAAATCGTCGTCGCTGTTGATGAGTACGATATTGTCAAAGGAGTTCAAGTCAAATTACTGGTGCGGCCAACCAACTTGCGTTGGTTTGGAGAAAACTGATTTATGTGTATAGGCGTATGAGCAGTTCTTGCAAGCGCGATCGGAATGGGCATCGGCCTTAACTCTGATCCTGATCGTAACACCATCGTTGAACTCGAAAGATGAACAAGAAGGCATTCGATCTTCTTCACTTAAAATTGCTGAGAAGATTCAAAACAGGTTCGATAAAAACGTCGTCCAGGTTTGGCACCGGTCTTGCTTCAAGTCTCGTCTTTGATGATGAATGAATAGATTCTTGAGCTGCCAACCATGGACCTTGAGACGCTAATCGCACATTTTGCCTGTGCCGATATCGCTCTGTTTACTTCATTTTTCGACGGCCTCAATATCTTGCCGTTCGAGTTCACTGCCGCCCAAGAGCCTGCAGATCCTGGTGTTCTGATCATTTCCGAATTCATGGGCTGCTCTAGGTCATTGAATGGCGTCATTCGCGTCAATCCTCTCGATCTCGAAGAAGTTGAAGAAGCGTTGAGCAAAGCACTGTCAATGTCCCAACCAACACGCGTTGGTACGTGTTATTCTGGTGCTGAACAAAGCATCTGGCTTATTAGATTTAGCACAACATGCACGTCGTCACAAATATGTCTTGGCGAACACTTTTCAACATTGGGCTCGGGGATTCGTCTCAGATCTTGGTGAAGCGTCAAAGCAGTCTGAAGAGCTGAACTACGTCCAGGTCGGCTGGGGCTCTGGTGTCCGGCTGATTGGACTTAAAGCCGATTTCAGGCACCTGCAAGAGGTTGGTTCTGTAATCGAGTCTGTTTCTTTTCCACTAAACAGGCTTTAGGCCGATATTATCAGCTCTTATCGCAATTCCAAGCATCGATTGCTGCTATTTGACTACGATGGGACGCTATCCACCAACATCGATGAAAGGCCTTCAGAATCGACCATCCGCATCTTGGGAGGATTATGTGATGATCCGAATAATATTGTTTTCATCATATCAGGGCGCGAGAGAGCCAGACTCTCGGACTGGTTCCTATCTGTTCCAAAGCTTGGTCTTGCTGCTGAGAAGGGAGTGTATATCAA
Source organism: Polymyxa betae (assembly GCA_003693705.1). Lineage (NCBI taxonomy): Eukaryota > Endomyxa > Phytomyxea > Plasmodiophorida > Plasmodiophoridae > Polymyxa > Polymyxa betae. The sequence goes on from RBZT01000822.1 coordinate 14,174, forward strand.
AGTACTTGGTGGTCTCATTCGTTATTGCTGTTATTGAGAGTCTGCTTTACAGTGGCCTGGAGATCCCGATTGGGAGGCTTTGCCAAATATGGGCGACTTTAGCTGGATGGAGACGACAATTGATTTGATGAAGTTGGAAGACTTTGACTATTACGTTGTCGTTGTTATAGCTTTGCTAACAGGTCATATTCGGATCGCACTGACGGTGCATATATTGAGATCAAAGAATCCGCGCTGGTGTGGCATTATGAAAATGCTGATCCTGAATATGGACGCTCCCAGGCCAGCGAACTCGGCAAATACATCGAAAAGGTGAGAAATTGAATCTGCAGTTTTGCCTGTTGTTTACTTAATGTGTTTAGCTGTTGGAGAGCTCCCAGTCAGTCGATGTCGTTCGCTATGATTTGAACCGTATTCTTGAGGTCAAGCCTCGTGGCGTTAGCAAGGGTGTTACTTGCCGAAAGATTGTCAATAAGTGCGATTCCGATTCTATAATTTTACTTTTCATTTCTGACGATATGTTTTTCTCTTCAGATTAAAAATTGACAATAACTTTCCGCAATTCCTACTCTGTATCGGTGACGACCGCAGCGATGAAGACGCATTTATGGCGCTGCAATCCAGCTATGCACAGAGCAAAGGAAAGATTTACACCGTAATGATAAACCGTTTTCAAATCTTTTCACTTTCATTAATGATCAAACATAGGTTTGCGTTGGCATTAAGCCGAGTAATGCACACTATTACGTGCATGATACGACAGAAGTGCTAAAGATCCTCAACAGCCTCGGTACGGTCTCCACTTTAACGGCAAGAGGCAGCCAGAGGACTTTCAGCAACCATTTATAAAATTTGTTCAGCCTTTTTCATCATATACACCACACTCAATCGTATAGCTTTTGATATCCTAATCCCAATCAATACAGAAAAAAACCCTTTAAATCTGATCTGATTTCACTGACCATTGCACGACATAACCAATGCACTTGCATTCGTATACCGTATCCGCTACCACATCATATAGCACCGCATGCTCGATATAAACAGAGTCAGTGAGCTAGAAGCGACGTGGCCTTCTCATTGATAATCAGTGTCTACTGTCTCGTCGACGATGTCCGTGCTCACTCTTTATATTGATGCTGCATCCTCTAGATGGTTTTAGGTGATGAGCGTCGGGCGGCGATTCTCGATGCTCTGGGCTCCAAGCTCCATCACCACTTAGATGAGATTCGCGTCCGCGCCCTAGACAACCTACTATCGAAGCTAGCTTCGGGCGTTGTGCGCCATGATCAAGTCGCTGCGCAAGCTAACATTATCTCCGGCCTTGTACAATGGCTTCAACGTGGGCCAACCGCCCCTCGCGTGCTTGAAGTTCTCGATGTATTGACACAGCTGACGCCCTTTGCAAATCTGGCTCGATTTGGCGCCCTTCAGGCTTTGCAAGCGCTGAAATGTGATGCTACCCATCCTGCAATGCAGTCGAGAACCGATATCGCCCTTCAGGCAATAATAGACCATGGAGACAGAGCTGATGTTCTAGCGCCCGTCGTCGAGCGATCTCTGGGCCCTCCGCCAGCTCCGGCACTGGCTGCACCGCCTGCTCCTCCCCCGGTAGCTGTTTGTCGGCATTTATCATCCGAAATTTCACACAGATTCAGGTTTCTAATCGCGACAAAAAAAGTAGTTCCGTTTTACCCGCCGTTCCCGAATCGACAATCGTAATTCGGAGCAATGCGCATCCTTTCTCAAGGCCCAGCGAGCATCTGCTGCTTGATCGACGCACCAACGTCTGGCGGTTCCCGTTCGTATCATTACCACGTAACGACGAGCGTCTGCTGTTCGATCTCTCTGTTCGGCTTAAGAGCAAAGACGCCGTTCTTGTCCAGGACACGCTTATGGAGTTACGTCGCGATACCGTTCTAGACTTCCCGTCCGAGGTCTTCTTACAACGCCCGCAGATTATCCTGGCTATCATCGGCCTTATCACAAGCTCGGGTGACGTTATTGTTGATAGACTTGCCGCCGACGTTCTCGTCGCGATTGCTGACGGGTTGCGATCGTCTCAGCGTTTGTATGCTGACCCAACATCGAGGCCACCGCCTTTGCCGCCGCCGGTACTGGACATTTCCGACAGTGATCTTGAAGAGACGCAGTATCCACCTCGTAGTCGTCAGTTGCCGTCAGATGACAGCAGATGCGAGGCAATGTCGCTGCGCTGTAATTGGAGCATCGTCTATTTCGTCGATCTTGTTGTCGATGCTATCGTCAGCGTCTGCAACAGCGCGGACAAATTGGCATCGTACGTCCCAGTGCTGTTCGCTCTCACAACTCTATGTGATTGGACCGATGCCCGTCTTGACGCATTGGCCGCTGTGATCCGAGTTCACCGGAGCCGTCAGCCGATCTATGCTTTGCATATTGCTCTACGAATTGCAATTGAAGTAGCTGATACCGTTACCGGTCTCCCTGGTGACTTCGTTGATGCTCTCGGTGGCGTTCTTTGTAATGACGATCCGCCGCTGGATGCAGCCGTTCGCGCCGAACTGTTCCGCATTTTGTCGCGCTGCGAACATGATGCTGCCCGGGCATTCGCCGAAGCCAATGCCGTTGTGACGTCTTTGGCGAACCTCAATGACGATCATATCAGTGCTGCTGATCTCGACAAAGCCGTCGATGGCATCGTCCATTGCAATGCCCTGCTGCCTGCGGTTGTGGATTCGCTTTTCTCACATCTTCCGTCTACACCCTCTCTTATATCGCCTTTACGTCGTTTGCTTTTGCATGTCGACACCGAGATTAGCGATTTTGTCATCGGGCGTCTGGTTGATTTCATCCATTCCGGCGATATCCCTGATTTTCTTGCTGATGACTCGATGCTGCTCGGTATCATTATGGATGGCCGCCCTGCTGCGTTAGGCTTCTTAGCGGAAGCTTGCGCATCACACCCTTCCAAATTCGTGCCGCGTCTGCGCCCATATCGTATCGTTATCGATATGATGGCGTCTGGTGATTCGTCAGCGGCCGGCCTGGGGCTTCTGGCCGCACAGTGGCTTAATGATAACGAACGGCAAGCGTCCCTACTGCGTAATTTATTTCACAATGATTCTACCATTGTCCGAGATGCTCGTGACCACCTCGCCGCTGATGCTGTTACCGAACTCTGCCGTCGGTGGGACGTTGATGCTGATCGCTGCAACGACTCCATCGCCAACGTCCGCTTCCCGTTCCAGATCCAACTTCCTACAGATCCTACGCCTGATGTTGCTTTGCCATTTGCTGAGGCCGATGTTCGCAACCTCGCAGCGCTATTTGCGAATTTCGCTCAAGACGCGATGCTGCGTGCCTCGGCCGCCGAACAGCTGAATCGCATGCTCAATACTGACAACTTCGACCAGCGCTATTCTAACGCTTTGTCCGGTCTTGTCGACGCCTTATTCGAACAGCTATACGCTTGCTCACTGGATGTTGCAGTTGGGGCTTCCGAAACTGCTCCAATCTTATTGTCCAGTCTGCGTCTGTTATTCCTTTGTATTCGCACGTTCCTTCTTGCGCCAGACGATCGTCTTGCACCGGGACGAATACATGACGCGCTGCTCCCGTTCGTATTCCACTCCGATCCTTCGATCCGTATTCGAGTTGCCGAAATCATTGCTGTTACTGTCTTCCATCTGCATTTTCTCAAGAATGAAGACTTCTATGATCGGCAGCTTTCTACTTCGGCGGGTTCGTGCACGGTGCCTGCTGCCGTTTCACGCCTCTTTACTCTGCCTTCTGATCGTGTGGTACTCGAAGCGTCGCCTTCGGTTCCATCTACGGCTTCCCCATCACCAGACGCCCGCGTGTCGCGAATCGTCGCTCGATGTCTTGAAAGTGAGACTGTCCCAGATCCCGTTACCCTGGAGCGCATCGTCCGCGATCTGCTGGAACGTATTGAATCAGCTGCATCGCTAGACGATCTACTGGCCGATGTCGGTCTGCTTCATGCCTGCTGCGTCGTCGACAACGACATCAAGATCGTGTTCTGCAATCTGGACTGGTCTGCCTATTTCCAACGTTATTTCCGAGTCGCCCCGGTATCGCGCCATGACGATTTCGTCGTCATCGCCCTGCTAAATTGCGCGCTGAGCGCAGGTGCTGACATCATGCCAATATTATTGGCTGTCGTTTTCCCGGTCGTTCAAACCCGAATGGATCGTCGCGCCCTTGATGTTCTTCTATTTTTGGTTCCAGTTCTTTCTAGCAATTGCGACCCGAGTCCCGATGATGCCCCCATACTATACAGATATTTGGCAGCGCTCTCTGATTCGCGCCATTATTTCCGAGCATTGACTCGATCACCACCAATGGATGCCACAGCTGATCTCGTTACAGCTTGCGTAACGTACCTCTCTCAAAACCGCCTCCCGAGCTCTTTCGACGGCGCCGCTGCAACGCGAGCTTCTGTCATGCTGCTGTGCGCCATCATGCACAGAGGCCAAATTGATTCAGATGCTTTTATTCCAGATCCTGATGCACCATCGCTTCGCTGGATGTGGCGCCTGATTACAGATCGGGAATCATCGATACGCGCTGCCGCCCTGCATCTGTTCGCCTTCCTGAACCCCGATTTGCGCTCGATTGCTACCGCATCAGCGCCAACTGGCACCGATATCACATCCACCGCTATACGGCTTGCATCCGATCAAACACAGGCGCCCATTGTTCGTCAATCTGCATTGATAATATTCTGCAAATTTGACGATGACGAGTCGCTGTCTGCAGTTACTGCTCTAATCCCGACCTTATTGCGCGCTGATATTGTATCCCCTTCGTTCTGGATGGCATTCTTACATCTCGCTGATCGACTTCTGCAATCGCAACATGCGGCGCAGATTAAGGCCCACCTATTCGACCATGACGCCGTTGCCATCATCCTAAACCTGATGGAACCGCGATCGCTAGAATCAGCCTGGAGTGGTTACGTCGCTCGGCACTGCTCGCAGATTGCGTCGCCCGCTGTTTGGTCGACTGTTGAATTCCCGATCGCTGTTGACTGCGGTTTGGCTGCCATTTCAGTGCTGCAACATGTCGTAGATGATGTACAATTGAACTCGCTGGTTGTGTCTGGCGCTATCCGCCTTCTTGCAGCCGTAACTGCACGACCTGATACATTACCACGAGCGGAACCTGCTCTGGCCTTTCTTCTGCAGCTTGATGCTGCTGCTGTTCTGGCCGGATTCGGATCAAGGTTACCGCTTGAAGCACTGAAACAAGTCGCTATCTGCTTGGCGACAGATAACCGTGGTCTCTGCTGCGCTTCGAGCGCTCTCATCGTCGCATTATGTAGGCAGGGGCCAGCAATCGATGCCAATACTGTCGATGTCGCTGGCGATCTATTGAGACGGCTCGTCCAGCTGATGCTGGCAGCGCTGGCAAAGCGCACGTATTACAGTGAGGTGCGAGGTTCTTCAGCGGCGATGGCCAGCGATGATGCCGATCTACACGCCCAGGCTCTAGCGCATCTAGCATCGGTGCTTCCTGCTAATTGCAAGGCCGGGCTTCGATTCGATGGATCTTTGCGTCTCCTCATAGACCATGCCAGCTCCCTCTACAATGTTTATGTCGCCCGACGTTTTGCCGATGACGATGCGACTCCTGTTGTATCGGACCTCGAACGCGTCTTAATCGCCATCAAATCACTGCTCTTCCACTGCCCGAACGATATTAAGGCATTCGTCCTCGACGATCTACACCTGGGTCAGCTCACCCTGAAGCTTTGGCGAATGAATGCCGAAGAACACAAGGCGCTTCGGCAGCATCTGCTGCACCTGATTCTGAATCTTATCGCCGCTTATGACCCGGCCAAACTCGTTCTGGCCGGCCTATCGAAACGCGAAAAACGTAGTGGCATTCTGTCCGGCTTGATCGAGATTGCGATCGCCGAGCCGAATGCCCTCGTTCTGCAATGTCTGCAGTCATTCGCTACATGTCCGGATATGCTCCCGGTCCTGTTGCGATCCGGCGTTGCCGAAGCCCTCGTCCGTCGTCTTCGCGTTTTAAAACGCATGAAAGCGACACCGCTCTGGGTGTTGGCCTGTATGGCGCTGACGTCTCCTGGGCAAGCGCGTCTGGCTCAGATCTTGGTCCCGGAAGCTCTTGATACCGTCCTCAATGCCGGCCGTTCGGCTAGATGCGCCATGGCAGCGTTCACGTTGTTGCACAACCTGTCCTTCTACGGGCCCGCCAAGACGACCATCATGGGGAATCCGCGAACGTTAACGGCGCTAATCGAGGCGATCAAGACCGGAGACGAGCGCGTTGCGACGCTGGCTTCAATGACAATGTGGAGTCTGGTATACGACTGCCAGAAAGGATGTGCCATGATGCGCCAACAGCTGATCGAGAAGCGAATCAGTCTAACAACTTTGGAGTCGTCGTATCAAGACCCGATCCGCCATAATTTGGAACAGACCCGATGTCTAATCGATTCGTCATAAACAAGGCTACAACAACATCTCTATTTTCACCATTCAGTAGACTATTCCTGTGATCAAGCATTTCGCTCAATATTCATTTCAAATCGAAGAGAACTTCAAGCGAAAGTTTCGGTTTTTGTCGAGAAAATTTTCCAAAAAAGCCCGTGACGCAGTCCGATACGACCAGTTCGGAACGATCTGTGTAAGACCGCTTGCTGGCGCCATCTTGAAATCAGGAAATGAGCAAGGGCAAGCGGAACAAAAAGTCGCACAACGGCGGTCGGCGAAAGAAGAAGCGCACTCACGTCGACGATGCCGATATCGCCCAGCATGCGTCAGCGCCTCGCTCTCTGATCTTGCGTCGCGGTGGCACCGTCGCCCAGCCCGTCATCGACCTGATCGCCAATATGCGTATCGTTATGGAGCCGTACACGGCCCGTCGTCTCCAGGAGCGCTCCAAGACCAAGCTGAAGGATCTTTTACCGGTGACGGGCCCGCTGGGTGTCACCCATCTAATCGCCTTCTCCCAGACCGACATCGGCACCAACTGCCGGTTCATTCGCGTGCCGCGCGGACCGACCTTGACCATGCGCGTCCTGCAATACACACTGATCGCCGACGTGGCGCGAATGTCGCGTCATCCGACTCCGGTCATGCAGCACCATCTGATGCATTCGCCGCTCGTCGTCCTGAACAACTTCGCTGCCGGTGCTGGTCGTGACGACCACACGCTGCCAATCGTGGCGGCCATGTTTCAGAATATGTTCCCGAGCGTGAACGTCGAGACCGTCAAGCTTGCTGATTGTCGCCGCGTCGTCTTGTTCTCGTATGATCGCGACCGCGACTGCATCGACTTCCGCCATTACCTGGTGACGGCGTCGCCGGCCGGTTTAACACGAACCGTCAAGAAGGTAATCCGAGCTCGGATTCCGGACCTGAACGGCTTCGAAGATATCAGCGATTACATCCTGAAAGGGAACGCCAGCGAGAGCGAGTTCGAGGAAGGTGACGACACGCGCGTCGTCTTGCCGCAGCACTACGCCGGGCGCGGCAATCGGGAGTCCCATCAGAGCGCGATCCGGCTGCGGGAGATCGGGCCGCGAATGTCGCTGCAGCTACTCAAGATCGAGGAAGGTGTCTGCGATGGTCCTGTCATCTACAATCGATTCGTGAAGAAGTCGCCCGAAGAAATCGCCGCCTTGCGCAAGGCGTACGCCGAGAAGCAGGCAACCAAGGAGGCCAGGCGACGTATCCAAGAGGAGAACGTCAAGCGGAAGCAGCAGCTGAAGCAAGAACAGAAAGACAGGAAGCGGGCTCGGCGCGAACTACGCCAAGACGATGCGAATCCGGCCGTGTCGAATGGCATCCGCGATGCGGAGAGCGGCACGGACGACGACGAATGGTTCCGGCGTGAGACTGGACTGGAGCCCGAGCAGATTGCCTAATTGTATAATAATCGTTCTAAACCCCATAATCACCATTTTATAGAAAATGGATGTTGCTCTACCATGACGTGATGAGCAAGCGAGAACGCCGATGGCCTGATGCAAACGTATGATGCTGCGAAGCACGTGTCTGAAGACAGTACGGCATCTGGCGTTCAGGAGCTGATAGCGGCTGTTGTGCGGTACTTTATGGGCCATTCGAACTTGCGCTCTGCATGATGTTGAACTTTTCCGAATTGAGTCAGGAGAGTAGTTGCGATTTCCAATTCAGATTCACTCGGCGACATCATGGATCAATCGCCCTTATATTGGACCATCTTCGATGTAGACCCGTTTTCGGTTGACCAATCAAGGTCAAAATCATGCATCATCTCGCCTCCGAAGTTTAGGCCTTCCGACTTACAACATTTATCGCTTGACAGTCTGTTTGTTACAGAAACACCGGATTCATCGTTTCTCGTAGGCGATTCCTCTAAATCTGACGGCAGCATGAGCAGCAGCAACGATTTTCACCATTTTGCACTCGCAGTAGGCTCACCGTTCCAATCCATAAACAGCTCAAGGATTTGACGCTCATGACAGGACAAGATTCACCAACAGTCTGGAGGGTGCATCTGATAATCTATTCTAATGGGTGTCTAAAGAAAGGTGGTGGGATGCGCTTGCCAAAGATATGATTTTTGATTGATTAAATTTTCTCATATCGTTTTATAATATATACGGTCCAGGTCGCCATGTGGCACTGTGAGGACCTGCGACTTAAATATGCGTGCAATTAAATAACAGGACCGCTGGTCCCCAGTTGGTCCTAGGCGGATTCCTTAAAATGACCAATTTTTTTGTTCAATGTTCAATTAAATGTTCAAGTCCGTAAAATATGCGTACACAGTGAGAAACATAGTCTGCAAATTCTTTAAGGTAAAAAACCTGATCTGCAATTAACATGCCAACGGCCAATCTTCGTCATCCGCCAATCCACGTTGATGGATTAAAGTATCTGTACTCATTAACGTACAAAAATGGCCAGCATTACTATAGAAGCAGTCATTACCTTAAATGAAAGAAACGGCCGAATCCATGCCCGGCAGCTAATGTTGTCGATCCAGAACGAACAATTGACGAATGATTCAGCTCAAAAAAGCGGACTTGCTGCCTTAATTCCAGCACTGAGACAATTCTTGTTGTCGATGCTGTTGAAGAGGTACGTTTTCCAAAAAAATTGAATATTTGTATCAATTGATTCTATTTACTCGTTGAAAAAGGACAAGTACTATGCTAAACAAATATACGAAATCTTGGAGCGCTATGCCCAGGCAGAAAGATAATAAAACCGAATGGCGCTAGTTTACGGACTTGAACATTTAATTGAACATTTTGAACAAAAAATGGTCAAAAAAAAGTCGGTCCTACCGTTTTCCCCCGCACATAAGGCATATGCCTTATATTCAAGGGTGGATATTTTTTTGCCATTCTCGCCTACAGTAGTCTATCCCTCGAAGATAAGGCATATGCCCTGTATTCAAGGTAACGTAAAGTATGCCTTCTATTCAAGAGTTCTAAAATTCCTTTGTTGGCGAAAGTGCGTGTGCCTATTATTCGAAGTTTTTGACATTTGTGTGTACATTTTGCAGCGCAACGCAAGCTTTCTATTCAGATGTATTTTGGAAGAAGCGCCGTCTAATTTTTTTATGGCCCACGCACCTTTATAATGGACTACAACCAAGTCTGACACAGCCGGCTTTCCTGTTCGCGCTATCTCCTTCAACAGGATCCGCATTATATTTCCATTTCAATTATTGCTCGGGGTCCTGAACCTGAATATCAATAAAAAGAGCGGTACTGACGTTGAAAACTCGATTCATTTTATTAAGCTACAAAAACCTCGAGTAAAGGGACCAGAATCCAATCCCTTGAATAGTGCGCACACCACGCAGTTTTCGAATAGAAGGCCCATGTGCCTTTTACTCAAATAACAAGGCACTGTGCCTTATGTGCGGAAGAAAACGGTAGGTACCGTAGTCGGAACGGCGTTTTGTTAAAACGGCGTTTTAATGGGCTCGGAACCTCCAGACACCCAAGACAGAACGCCGTTTGCGTCGAATCCTGTGCGTCAAGAAGGTGCGGCGCCACGCAGAACGGTGTCAAAACGGAGGGAGTGCGTCTGGAGGCAGGCTGAAAACGCCGTTCCGTGGCGCAAAACGCCGTTTCACCTCCGTTTTGGGCAAAACGCCGTTTTGAAACGAGGCAAAACGGAGCCTCATCCCAAAGCGCAGTTTTCTCTCGTTCAAACGGCGTTTTCAAAAACGGACGGACCTCCGTTTTGACACCGTTTTGCGTGGCGCCGCACCTTCCTGACGCAAAGGATTCTGCGCAAACGGCGTTTTGTCTTGGGTGTCTGGAGGTTCCAAGCCCATCAAAACGCCGCCTTAACAAAACGCCGTTACGACTATTTGAGAAAACGGCGTTTTGCCGTAACGGAGTTTTGAAACACGGTCGCCTCCAGACGCCTTTTTGAAAACGCCGTTTCACGGAAAGAAAACTGCGCTTTGGGATGAGGCTCCGTTTTGCCTCCAGACAGTTGCAACTCAGTTTCAAAACGGCGTTTTGCCCAAAACGGAGGTGAAACGGCGTTTTGCGCCACAGAACGGCGTTTTCAGCCTGCCTCCAGACGCACTCTAAATAATCAAGGTATTCTGTTGAAACTGCGCCTGGACGTCTTCACAGCAACTAACTGACCAAAAGGTACAATAGCTCCACAACTGTTAGTCCAGGACCTACTTAAGAAGTACTACACAGGTATCTTGCTGAGCCCGACTTTTTATATCTTTTTTTAACTGGTTTACATTGCTTTCAATGTGTTCATATTTCGATTGACAGCGAATTCAACGTAGTTTTTCACATTGTCAAGCAGATCCGTGTGAATTTGTGTCTCCAGACGCCGATTTGCACAACATGTCTCAACTCCATTGCGGGATCGTGTTATTACAAAGGACAGCTCTCATAAGGAGGCGAGAAAGCGAGCCTTTGCAACAGATTTCATCATGATATGCAACGCGACATAGCATAGATTGTGGACGATGATGCGGGCGCTGTTGGTGCTGTATTCATGATCTTCGCCTTTTATTATTGTCTTGCTACTGCTGTTTTTCGAAGAATTATTCATTGGAGCCGACATTGCATCAGGGTCAGCTTGAATGACTTCTTTCGAAGATCTGGCCGTCGCTTTTTCTCCTGCTTCCGTTGATTTCCTCATCTTTGTCTCTGCCGCTGTCCGATGACACAGCGGTCTGCATTTTTCTTCTTGGCAAAAATGGCGATGCCAGTTTCTCATCGGGGACAACAAGTCGATCGTCCTACAGGCTCTAAGGGTTCTAGTTTCCGGCAGGTACTGCAGGGGAAGCTCTCGTAAAGCACAACAGCGGGCTGAGCCTTTGTGGAAGTAGTGATTGCTGATCTAAGAGGTATTGGAACGTCTGTTCATTTTTGTCCTTTTAGGTGTAATAGGCGACTAAGAGTTTGCTGCATATAATTAAAACTAGCCAAAGACTGAGTTCGTGTAATATACCGGAGCTGGAGCGACAGTTGGAAATGTACCATCATCAGATCGTCTACAGCATTTTTAGATTCACACTTTGCTTCACCAAAGATCAATAATGATGCTTGCACAACTGGCTGTTTATTAGCATGTTCTGCATTTTCCAAGTAGGGCATTCATAAAATAAGATCATTAAACTTCCATTACAAATTCAGTCCCCAGCACCCCGAAAAGATCAAATCCATTTACAATCTAGACCAGTGGAGGAGGATGCTAAAAGGAACTCATAACTAATTGATAAAATATATCATAAGAACCAACTAAGCATTGCAATCCTATACGGAAAAATAGTTCAGGGATTTTGAAAATCAATTTAAATACGAAGTAATAGGAAATGCCATGATCATTTTGCTTGTATCAGAATCATTGTTGCAGGATATTGTTTATTCAGTCTGCTTCAGATTCAACAGAATCGTCGTACTGGTCCGGCCCGGTTGACAATCCATCAATGAACTGCGATGGATCCAGCGCCTGAGAACCAGTTAGATTCAAACAGGCTATAAGCTGGGCAAGGTGTCGGCAATAGTTTGTATGTTTGCCTCGTGTGATTGGGGTCACATCGACATTTTGCACCGAAGGGTCCTCAACTGGCTTAAGACCGAATGCAGAGAATGATACTGCAGCAGCCCGATACACATACTTCAATGTCCTAAATACAAACGATGAATTTGATATTAGAAAAAACTATAGTCGGTACCAATCTTCAGGGGAATATGCATTCACAATCCTACACAAACGTTAGGTACAAACTCTTTGAGCTGTCTTGATGGGTCACCTTCCAGCAACCACTTGCCTTATTCCAGTCCAATTCGATGACCATCCTGGACACCCAAGCAGAAAGACGTCCTGGATTATACCAAAAGCGCGTCTCTCGGCAAGCGTCTCCAAAGCTCGCAGAATAAGACGAGCTCCGGCCGAAAAGCCAATGAGCGATACAGGCCGATTACCATGGACGCCATCTAGAAGAACTTGGGCCAGTTCGTCTCCTGCTTGGTCTGCCTGCAGCGATCCTCAAAGGAAAGTTTCAAAACGAATTATGTATTTACCTTTGAGATGAGGACGCCCCATGGATTATCGATCAGATATCCAGCAGACATGACAACGGCTGGGAGAGCGACCGCCGCCATCATGCTATTTAACTGCAGTCGATATCAGCTACAAAGCTCCATACTAGCCCAACCAGCATACGACGGTCTGCTTCAGTCCTTCTTTCAGAACGAACGTGCTTGCTTGAGAGCCGACAAAGTCGGTGACAGCGCTACCTGCATCCAGAAGCGCTTGCGTTTCCCACTACAAAAGATGCTTAGCAAATCGATAAAACTTGAGAATTTCAATTATACTTCAAGGCAGTAGATATCAGCCCATGTCTGTTCCAGGTCCGGTTTCAGCTGCTGCCATATTACAGCATTGTCGAATTCTGGCAGCAAAATTCCAGAAATACAAATCGTAAGATGTACAGATCCATCTGTAGGTATTCAAACAAGGTCCAGTATTGGGTACTTAACACGAACCGTTACAAACAGGGACGAACCCGAAATTCGATAGGGCTCCGACTCGTCGATGCATTTTGTATGATGCCAACCCACCTGGGCATGATTTCAGAATCAGACGCTATGGATCGTGACGGTTCGCCTACGAACCGCCGCCAACGCCAAACAATCCGGTGACAATGGCGGCGCCAGTTGCTGGAATTAAAATCAACATTGTTTCATTGGTATTCATGTTTGTATACCGGATCCCAGGAAAGTGCCGACCGAGGTTATCCCAAGCGCTGAAACGCCCAGGCCTATAGCCGGCGCCGCTAATCTACAGCAAACTTCAGATAACGTGGCAATGAAAAAAAAAGGTGATACCCGCCAGTTATCACCATCAATCCAGCGCCAACAGCAGCTGCAGCACCGACCTTAATACAACTAAGAATATAAAATTGTATCACAATTTTTGTTAATACTTTCATCCAACGTGACAGTTTTTTGTCCTTTTTTTTAGAAGCGTTATTATCGCTTCTCGCTTCCGTTAGAAGCAAACGGATATAAATCGACTCTTCAGCACAAACCCATAATCTGATCAGATTTAGAGCCAAGAGCTATTTCGAGCACTGAAAGACCTTGGAATATGCATAGCATCAGCAACACGAAACAATGCGACACGAATTCGCGAATCGTAAGCTTTAAAGCGAACTAGGCAGAAATGCAACAAGATTAACACGACTCGCGCTCGGGCTTGCTTATCGTCGATGTTTAAATCGTCGACAAACGGTTTGATGCAATGTGTATTCTCGAGCAATGGCAGCAAAGTTGTTGACCATGAAGGCGACGACAGGTCGACGAGCTCCAGATATCTGGCGAGGTCATCCAGGACCGGGCCGCCGAACTCCTCGCTGCAGACCAACGACCCTGCGAATGCGTACAGAATGCATTGGCGCTGGCGTTGGTCGAGATTGTCGACGGCGATGGTTTCGGCAGTGATGGGAATCGGGTCGAGACCGCCTCCGATCATGATACTGTCATTCTAATAATGATTCCGCTCTCAGACCCCATCACCCCGACTTGTTCGTAACAAAGACCCCATCACCCCAACCTCTGGTAAAAGGCCCCCCTTAGCTAACAATCAAATTTTTTTCTGCTGATAAGACCCATCTCAGCAAGGAAAATCGAATCTCAAATTCTCTTTCGACGTTTCGTCATGATTTTCATCCCATTAAACGAAAAGCTCACTGGAAGAGATAGAGATTCCGCTTAATTACATGTAGAGCGGCTAGTCTGCAAATTATCACATATCATGATATCATGGAGTCCCCTTTATCAGCAACTAATTGAAAGAGTAACATTTGTTTATTGTGATAAATTATACTTTCTATCACAAGCCTAATATTTGTGCACTATAAATGAAGCTGCCTTCAAACATTTTCGATGTTCTTAAACAATCGTCAAGAATTCTGCATTTTATAACTTGAAAGCCCAGCTTATGTCAAACGATGCATGGTCGATGGACTAGAAAGCTCGAAATATGCAATCGATGGCGGGTCCAGCGCGGCTCTGTGCGGGTCGCTGTGTAGCGCCGAGGTGGGCGGTCGGTCTGTGTCACAGACTCGCTTCTGGCCGTCTATCGGAGTCCAGTGTTATAGGTGAGAGAGCGCCGAGCTCTTCCCGGTCGCCACCATGACGGTCTCGGCGGTCTTCATCATGGACCAGAACGGCAAGGTGATCATCTCCAGGAATTACCGGGGTGATATCCCCATGAAAGTCGCCGACAATTTCAGGACCCTTCTGTATGGGTTATTTGTCTCTGTGTTAGATGAATGTATTCACCATGGTCAGGCTGAGTGCTGACGAATCGAATCCATTAACACCAGTTATCTCTATGGAAGATGGGACTAGCTTCGTGTATATCAAGCATTCAAATTTGCTGCTTGTTGCTGTCACGAATCACAATGCCAATGCTATGATGATATTAACATTTCTGTAAGAAGGCATTTCTAACAGCAAGCCATTGTTTTACTCTTTACAGATACTCTTTGGTAAAAGTAATGATCGATTACTTTCGAGTTCTCGAGGAAGAATCTATTCGAGATAACTTTGTCATTGTCTATGAGCTGATGGATGAGACTATGGATTTCGGTTATCCTCAGCATACCGATTCTGGCTTGTTGAAAAAGTAATCAGTTAATTTTTGTTGCCTGATTTGCACTAACTGCACAACAGGTACATTATGAACGAAAGTCACAAGATGGAAGTTCGTCCTCCAGTTGAATTGACTAATGCTGTAAGCTGGCGAGTTGAAGGTATCAAACATAAGAAGGATGAGGTGATATAATGAGGCCGTACTTTTAATCTTTTAGCACTGAATAGTATTTCTAGGTGTTCCTGGACGTTGTCGAAAAGCTCAACTTATTGGTATCGAGTACTGGTCAGGTTCTGCATTCAGAAATTCTCGGAGCGTTAAAGATGAAGTCATATCTAAGTGGTATGCCAGAATTAAAGCTTGGGCTTAACGATCGTCTACTCTTCCAATCGCGAAATCCAAGTTCGTCTTAGATTCTTTTTGTATTAATCCATTAATCCAGAACTGAAACTTTTTCAGATGTTTCTTCGAAAACTGTTGAAATGGACGATATTCGATTCCATCAATGTGTTCGTTTAGCACGGTTTGAACAGGACCGAACGATTTCGGTATGGCCGTCATCGGCTGCCATTAACTGGCTAACGTTTTGTAGTTTATCCCGCCTGATGGTGAATTTGAATTAATGTCTTATCGTTTGGATACACAAGTCAGAAAACTTGTCCTGGTGTAATCGATGTTAACCCTCTTTCAATAGGTACGCCCGCTGTTCTGGGTTGAATGCAAGGTCCAACCGCACTCACGTAGTCGAATTGAGTATCTGGTAAAAGCCAAGTCCCATTTTCGCAGGCGAAGTAACGGCAATAATGTGAAGATTTTAATCCCCGTCCCATCAGTAAGACAACGACTGCCGTTTCCGCGATGAGCATCATCTTAACGTTATGTCAGGATGCCGATTCGCCGCAATTCAAGACCAGCGTGGGATCCTGTGAATATATTCCTGAAAAGAACTGCATCGTCTGGAATATCAAGCAGTTTCCAGGTGAGTCAAAGCCAGATGCTCAGTTTGGCCCCAAACTCAACCTTTTTGGCAGGACAACGCGAATTTCTTATGCGAGCGGAAATCGGGCTCCCATCTGTCGAAGCCGAAGATTTGGCTGATCAACGGCCGCCGATTCGCATCGAATTTGATGTACGCAAGCGTTGACTATCGTTTTACTCCTACCTGAGCTGTTTACCTAGATACCGTATTTCACGGTCTCCGGCATTCAAGTTCGCTACCTAAAGATCATTGAAAAGAGTGGGTACCAAGCCCTGCCTTGGGTTCGATATATCACTCAGAATGGTGATTATTGCTTACGTATGGGTTGAAGCTCGCTCCAATGTAATGCGACGTGAACATATAAAAAATGCATTTCAATGGTACAATAATTACCTAAAGGCAAATAAAATTGGCAGCTCCCTTTTCAATGTTTGATCTGGTTTAATAAGGCTATGTCAACTGAGTGTGAACTTGATAGAGATTGGGCCACAACTTGCCCGAAACAATCAATGTTCTTGTCTTTCGGTGGAACGCAATCCCATTAAGAACAGCTTCATATTGCGTTTCCACACCCTTGCGATGAATGCGGTCAACCAGATGCTCCATATTAAGCTGATTCTCAACAATTCCAGTATCTGGGTTGATAACAATGATTCGATTCTGCATCCAAACATTGGCCCACACCTGAACCGAGTGATATCAAATGTAAAAAGTCCATGGTTGTATAGCCAAACCTTTCCATCTATAAGTTCGAGCTCGTTGATACGATTTACCGCTTTAAAGCGACCCTTTCCAAAAGGCTCCTTCACCTTTCGTGGCATAAATAAACAATGATCTAACAGGAAATAAGGAACCACCTGAATTTTCCCTTGTGGCATAAAGTCGTCTTGAGAGTAGAAGTGTAGATAATCAGACCCATCGCTAATAATGAACCGCCGATGAGCCTCATAGAAACAGATACCCCAGCCTTCTGTTGAAAGCGATAGCTGCCTTTTCTGGGATAAATCGCTAGCGTTATATACAAATACAGTATGTTCTCGCCAAGTCAGCAGATAAACTTCATCACCAGCGACGGTAAGGCCTTCGCCAAAATATTTCTTATCCAGAGGAGTTTCAGCTAAAACCTTGCCAGTTTCCAGATCGTATTTACGAATGACAGACTGTCCATATAAACCGGTGCTTTCGTATAGAATTCGTGGCTCTTCTATTGTGTTGTCGAATTCCAAACCCTGAAGAAATGCTAAACATGGTTAGCAAGATGGTATCGCTACAGGAAATCAAATGTCGAATGTCAGGAAAACCGAAAATAACAGCACACACAAACGATACCTGTCGAATCATGGTTGAATTCTCGAATGATAATTGGACTCGAGCTGAAATCTATTTTCTTCCATGCTCTGAATCCCATAACGAAATTCCGCATTCCCCAATTGTCGGTGCTAAGGCCAAAGAGGAAACAAACAATAGCGCCAACGACCACAACAGCAAGCACCCGAGACGAAGTAAAAGCGGGCGGAGATGTCGGCGAAGGCGTCGAATGCGAGACCTGCTGTCGGGACCTGTGCCGACGACGTTCAGACATTGAAAGCGCTCCTGATCGAGACCATTCGAGCAATGAGTTGCGTTACTTCTTTCCGTCCAAGATCAAGATGGGATGACCCAATGACCCACGGACCCCAATACAGGCTACAGCAGCAACAAGGGCAGATAGGTACGGAGAGAGAGAAAAGAGAGAGATAAAACAGTGACAATTGAACCGCATCAAAATGACAGAGCCACCCTACAATGCGACCTTGTCTATTCTGACATTATCTTTTTGGCCATCGAAGCTCTAGATGTATCCCGAGACCTCACCGTCGTCAGATCTTTATTGTACTGCTGCTTGTTCCTGGAGGCGTTGATGTGTGCACTGCTCCAAGAGACGGAATCTATAAATGTACCCAGGGCCAGAACATCGACGTTCAAAAAAGCTGATAGCATCATGGGATGTAATTCAAAATCGAGGTGCTAGACGACAGCGGTAACCTGATCGTCTTTATAATTGAGTTGGTTACAGGATTGCTCAAACCCATCTAATGCTTTGGAAAGTCCCCTTGGAAAGTAATCGGCAAGATGTTCAGGCCCCATCTACTTTTTAAGTCGCTTCTAAAGTCTGATATGCCAATGTGTATAAATGTTCGAATCTTGTCACTATTTGAATGGTACGAGGAAGCGATCGCCAAAATCAGTGCCGATTCTGATGGCACCTGCCAACGATACGCTCAATGCCGCTGCCAATCCCTTCGTCATCCCCAACGATGACCAGGTCGGCAACATTTCGAAGGCTATCCATTGATGCTGAGATCCGTTTAGGTGTTTCAGATGCGGGAAGCCGAACGGGAAGCAGAACGCCGCGCCCGGGTTGATTTTAATTCGAAGACGATCTGGGAGAAATCGTCCTCGACAAGGCAGGGCCGGCCGTCAATGTATACACCAAAACGGCTGAAGGAGAAGCCGTCTGCATCAGCTACAGGCGAGCCGCAGCTGATGGGAGAAAGGCGAAGAGATAAGGAAAACATGGTCGAGCTAATCGCAAAGAAACGCGAGATGTTTCTTGTACAAATGTCGCTGGATACGAAGAGACGGGAAATTCAGAAACTCGAAGAGAAGGCGAAACTAAAGGAAGAAGCTCTGAGAAAGAGCGAGCTGATGCTGGAAGCGGACGCGGCTCGATTCGACAAATTTCTGAAAGAGAACGATCGCAATGCCCATGAAGCCATCAAGAGGCACGACGACGAGAGCAAGATCAAACACGAGAAGCTACTTGCGATTAAAAAACTGAACCACGAGATTGCAAAAGTTCAGAGTGATATGTCAAAATATCAAGAGCAGCTGGAGGATTGCCTTAAATACCAAGAATTTCTCGATAAACTGACACCTCCGGCTGAGAAGGAAGCGATGCAGAAGACTCGACAAGAACGAATGGCACGAAGAGAGGCCAAAGGCCAATCGCAACCAAAGAAGAAATCGGTAAAGGGCCTCATATGAGCATCATCGTACAGCATTAAAACCTTTCAGGGAGACGCAGCGAAGAAGTCTGGTGAAAACGTGGAAGATGGCAGTTTCGACGATCGAGAGGTCGATGTATGTAATTGGCGTCATCCATACTCGACGAAAACTTACACATTGTAGGAGTTGGAAGAAATTGAAGCCGATGACGACGATGTGGAGCCGATCTACTTCAAAGAACCGTCACAATTGCTTCAGATTTTCAGTGCTCTTGAAGAGCGCAATCTGTTCTTGATTCAGAACAGTCAAGAGACCGAAGAAGCCCTCGAAGACCTCAAAACCAAGTACGTTCAGATTACCGTTCTGTAATGTTGCTAATAATGATTATAGATTTGAGGACACTAAACAGCAAATGGAAGCGAACACATCGTCGCTGTCGAAGAACATTGAACAGTTGCAGCAGAAAATCGAGGCGGAAAACGATAAAGCGTCGAAACTGGAGAAACGAATGGCCATGAACGTGGGCATCGGCAAGCAGGAAGCTATCCTGCAAGAGCTTGGCGATAAAGTCACCGAGGTCGGTCGAATGCTGTTCAATCGCTGAAGATTTGAGAAGTTCCGAAAGGTGTTCACACGATGCGGATTCATTCCTGAAGCCAATCCAGATACGCTGGATAAGCTTGCCGAGATCGAGCGTAAGCTTGAACAGCTGTTAGAGCACATGTCGGTGATGCCGAAA
Organism: Polymyxa betae; assembly: GCA_003693705.1. Lineage (NCBI taxonomy): Eukaryota > Endomyxa > Phytomyxea > Plasmodiophorida > Plasmodiophoridae > Polymyxa > Polymyxa betae. Next base: position 33,999 of record RBZT01000822.1, read on the forward strand.
GAATATGTGCGAGCAGCCGAAAAGGTAGGTCTTATACACCACCAGAACAGATAAAGAAATCTGAAATGGCTTCCAGAGGAAGGAAGCCGAACGACGAGATCGCGTACGTAAGCAGAAGATGTTCGAAAAGCAGCACGCTTATGAAGAGCGATTGGCGAAATCGGTCGCAAGAGCAACGGCAGCCATCCCGCATCGTAAAGGCAAGAAGATCATGTTTAGGTCACCGCCTTTGAAGCGGAAAAAGAAGAAGGTCACGGCTGACGACAAGATCAAGCAAGAACAGGAAATCGTTTTCAAAAAGTATTTCACGTAAATCGATCTCCAATGCCATCAAATAAGAAAGTTTACAAACAAATAAATACAATGAAACAGTGATAGAAGGTTATCGTCGTCGTCGTCTGGATGTGTTACCGCTCTGAGCAGCTCTCTCGAACAGATCGTCCATATCATTCTCGTCACGATCTAAACGCTCTTGCTCATGCTGAAGACGCTCGATCACGTCCGTCTCCATACCAATCGGCGCCGGCCCTCTCGCCAACTCGATTGTCAGCGACCTTCTTAACGCTGGCGTGCTCGTCTCAGCGCCCTGCAATAAACATCAACGCCAGCAAACGCCACAAACGCCGAACTGAACCTGCGAAAGGCAACCCGCCTTTCGAAATCGTTTGAAATTGCGAACGCCCGAATACGAATCATCCGACAGCGGCTGCGACCACAATCGGCGCACGACGATATCGAATCCGATGACAACGGCGTTGCCAGCCGTACTGGTCACTGCATCCGTATTCTTGAGCAAACGCTTCACGGACGATGGTTTCGCATCCAGGCCACAGCTCAGCGCCAGAATCGCTCGAGTCGGTTTGGATTCGTCCACCGGGGCTGGTACGACGGGCTGGGGCTCCTGTGCCGGTTCGGGCGTTTCGACGACGACGACTGGGGCCGCCGCGACAGTCTGCGGCAGCGCCTCGCTGATCACCGCCTTCGGAATGGGTTGCGGCCTCGGAATCACCAACCCGCTGGCCTTCGCAGCCGACGCTTGTGGCAAGGCCATACTGGGAGCCTTACTCAACGATGGCGGGCCAGTACGCCGGGCCAGCGGCGACGGCAGCGAAGGGGTGTCTTCTTGTGGGATTCCGCTTTCGTAACGGCATAGGTTCGGGGGAGTCGCCACCGACATCAGCGACTCGCGCCGATGCGACATCAGCGCCGTCTCCCCCAGCTGACTCTCAGAAACGATCACGTTCAGCCGGGACGTGTCGACTGGAGCAACAAAACTGAGTTATTCTGGCTCGATGATGCGCAAGACATCATACCGAAGCGAAACAGATTGGGATTCGCATCCAGGATCGAAGCGAAGATTAACGATTCATCGTTGCAGAAGATTCCGGCGCGTTCGAAGGCGGCGCGGATTCGGGCGGTCGGCGCCATACGATTGGTGCTGGGCTGGACCAGGACCAGGCGATTGCTCGCACCATAACGCTGCACCAGCAGACGTAGCTCGCCGGCGACGACGTCGGCGTGCTGGACCTCGTGCTGCGGCGTCCGCCAGCGCAGCTCGAGCGTCGTGCCGCCGGCGCACCCGATCACCTCTTGGAAACTGGCCATCTAAGGGCCGCATCAACAAAAATCCAGTCGTACTGGTCTCCATGCCGAACCTGAATCGTCGAGAGGAACACGAACGCCATCGATGCGAACAGCCCGAGACTGGACTGTGCAAGACGCTCTTCGGAGCAGATGAGCGATCCGTCGTCGCGTTTGGGTCGATGATCCGAGGTCGACGGCAGCCTGGAGCAACTGTGAGCTAGGGTCCAGTACGACAATGTTAATAGCGCGGACACGTGCGAGTCCCGATTGGCGAGCTCCAATAGCCAGGATTCGCAGACGATCTCTACCCCGAGGATGAGAGCACAGGCGACCTTGGATGTGATCACAGCGGTTTCGTTCTTCATGATCAGATGGGTGCAGTCCGAGGTGAGGTCGCGACCGATTCGGGCCCCGACCACACTCGCCGCTATCGCGATGGCGCCATGAGGCCCCAGACGACCCGCATCAATTCGAGACGTGCAGAACCGCAACTCCATCCAGCGGACGCTGTAAGGAATCAAAAAAAGGCGATTGCAACGGCGGCATTCTACTAGAGGATCAGAGGGTGACTCGCGAATCGCAGACGATCGGCGTCGTGCACGACCTCGGGCATCTGGGCCGTGATCTTGCGATCGTTGACGACAACGCCGCCCAGCTTCGACATATCCACGATCGACAGAACGGGACGCTCATCGCCGACGCCGAATTGGCATTCGATGCGGGCGTGAAGGCGCGATACCGACTGGACGCCCTCCAGGTAGATCGAATGTCCTTCAGAAAGTCAGCGTCATGGACGTGGGCGGCGGGCGTACTGGACCTTTGTTGCGGCCGACGGTCAGAACCGAGCCTGGCAGGACGCGGATCGGCGCCCGACTGGCGTCGGCGCTGGCGAGCACCCACATTGCATCCGATCAGGGTTAGTGCGGGGCCAGTACGGAGACAAAACCTGCACACCATCAAATGTGAATAAATACGAGAGAGGTGTTTATTATCGATTATGATTTTTTTTAGCCACGGAAGGGGGAATGTTTCCTTCTATCACAGTAATCGGTGCATGAAATCGGCGTGCTCACGGGCAGCGGCCAGCGCCGGATGCCTGACAAAGGCGTTCAGGGCGCGTACAACGGCCCCGGGTCGATGACCACGAAATGCGATCTGCTGCGATGCCGTTATTGAGACCGGCGTTGGAGCGGATGACGGCAGGGAGGCGCCGTCGACGACATTGCTGATGGTGTTCTGCGTGAGAACCCTCCTGGATAAATGAAGCGATTTGGAGGCGGAATGAGCGTGCGCTGTCGGGATCAACATCGAGCTCCATGACGATAGCACGTGATCGAGCGTCGTCTGGGCCGGTTGATGGGTGTCGCGCACTTGATAGAACTGCCGCCATTTCGCCGAGCTGAAATCGAACGACGACAGGAATTTTCGCAGCTCGTTGTAATTGAAGCCGTCGACGTGAAGACGACCGCCCAAAATCGCCGTCCTTGGATGAAGGTCGCCGCTATAGACGCCTAGAAAGGTGTCTTTGGCACACCGGACGATACAGGACGGCTCCGAATGCTGATAGTTCAGGATCCTGACGACGCCGTTTCGGATCTCCACCGAGCGCAGATGCTCGGCGTCGTCGCAGCTCAAGACGAACATGACGACGCCGTTGTAGGTGGCATCCTGGCGATAGGAGAAGCGAAGGAATTCGAGCGTCTCATTGACCTCCTCCATATTGCTTTGGGCGGAGCCGGGTGGACCGGGACGGCGTGACTCAGCAGCCGCGGCCGATGATGAATCACCACACAGTCGGAGGCGGCGGGGTCGGTGATGGCGGCAGCAGCGACGACGACGACAACGGACGCCCTGCAGCGACCACCACTATAATATTTGCGTATGATGAATTAGTATGGCGGTGGCGTCAGTATGTATGCCGGTCGACTCTGTACCTAGATGTTTGTAGGACACCAAATTGGGCTGCTGGGGTGTCAGGCGCCAGACCTAATTGCCAAGGGATCCAAGGGTCCCGTACGGGCCTGTCTAAGGCTTGACCGGACCGGATTGCCAATGCGTATCGATTGGTTACGCCTACGGCGAAGCGGAAGGGTGGCGACGGCGGCGGTTTTATTATGACAGTAGAGTGGAGGATGGTAGAATATTCTTGCAGAATCTTTCTAGAAAAGTCGCTGAATTTTCAACCCGATTGTGTTGCCTTCTGCAAGCCGCAACGGCGGTTTTATTATGACGATAGAGTGGAAGATGATAAGATATTCTTGCAGAATCTTTCTAGAAAAGTCGCTGAAATTCAACCCGATTGTGTTGCCTTCTGCGAGCTGCAACGGCAGTTTTATTATAACGATAGAGTGGAAGATGATAAGATATTCTTGCAGAATCTTTCTAGAAAAGTCGCTGAATTTCAGCCCGATTGTGTTGCCTTCTGCGAGCTGCAATTGCGAGCTTTGCGTAAACATTACGTTCCACATAAAAGGATATATTCGCACAAGCATGTTGTTGGGCAAACTCCAAAGTTTTTGTAGATTCCGGAGGGCTCTCAATCAGAAGCAACGACCATCTGGCAATCATGATTGCATGAAATGTTCAAATGCATTCTACAAAAGTGCGCTAGCAAAGTCAAATCCCAATTGAAAAGGTGCGTGCATGTTTTAAAAGTGCGTGACAGCGCGCATATGACGGGCTTAAATTCGTCTTCAATTTTGTCGATTATTTTCAATACCTAGACAATAGGCTGATCAAATTTGGACTTTATTATGGCTGATCCGGCCGTGCTCTCAAAATCGACGTCAGTGCGACTATGCCCATCCTAATTTTGGGGTCCAGAGATCTCTCGCGTCCCGCCCGCTCCTCTTCGCGTTTTTCTCGCGCCACTTCGCGCTTCTCACGATCTTTCTCTCGGTGTTCCTGATCTTCCTCGCGGCGTTCGCGAGCGGCGTCGCGATCAGCTCGAGCCTTCTCGCGCAAGTCCTCGCGTAGATTCGCTTGCCAGGATGCCCAACAATTGGCAACCGTGGCGGCAGCGATGACCGTAGCTAACAATCTCATACTTCAACATGTTAAATATGAAATGAACGGACATAACTGGAAAGACCATCAATTATCGAGAAAAACTCCAAAAAGGCAAAAAGCTTAAAATTTTTATGAAAATTTGAGTGTTCACGTCACTGCGTTACATTGACGCCGTTACTAGCAAGAGGCCATAGAGGCATTGAAGGCATCGAGAGTTTAGGGCGCCAGCACTCGATTATCTCCTGAAGACAGCCGAGCGCGATGTCGTACGTGGATCTCAGCTTGGCGGTCAATCTGCAGCAGTCGACAGCGCTGAACATCGCGCCGGGATCGGGCGCCGCCCTGCAGGGTGTGATCGGCCCAAAGCCCGACGCGCCTTCGACGCTCTCTAGCGATCCGGGTCAGGACGATTTAAACCGGCAATCTTATTAATAATTTCGTTGCAGACGTCGACAGCCAAATTCTGATCTCTGTCGCCTTTCAGTCAGCTGTCAAAGTGCATTCGATCGCGATTAAAGCTGATACGAACCCGCCAGACAACGGTAAAACATTTTTATTTATTTTTTAACTTTTTAATGTTTTCATGCAGCGAGCGGCCCGAAACGCGTCCATATCTTTGTCGACCGACCGCACCTCGATTTTGCTGAAGCGTCGTCGACGACAGCCACCCAGGTCCTGCAGCTGACTGAAGACGACCTCGCCGGCAAGACAGTCCCGTTACGATTCGTGAAGTTCCAGAACGTACATTCGCTGCAGCTGTTCATTGAGCAGAATCAAGACGACGATGACATCACTTTCTTGAACCGGCTTAGCTTCATCGGCGCCACCCACGAAGGTTTCTTTTGTTGTGTTTCAAGAGATTTGTCATTTACGGTTGTTCGCGCAGGAATGGATATGAAGAATTTCAAGGACCAGCACGCCGACCATGATCATTAAACTATTGTCATTCTGTGAATCCTGCATTCTATCAAACGAGTTCAGAAGTGTAGCTGGCAGAAAGGAAGGCTTTACAAAAAGTTGCTCGTTGTTATCAACCAAATCTTCTAGATAGATTCAAATAGAACTGGTAGAACTTGTTCGTATGACATAATAGTTTTAATTCTCTCACGGTCATACCTCGACGACTGTATTAAGATTATAACTTACAGCACTTTCATGGTTGGCGAACAACTCCCTTGGCGTACACATAATCACTCATCGGCATCTTGCTTTCATTCTTGTGAGCGAAGCTCGTCCATTATGAATAACAAACAGGATGCCAAAGCTGAATCGCGAGAGAGGCAAAGTCCGTGAGGCGGCCTGCGGCCCTTTAATAGTCGTCAACCCCCTTCTCTCCTATCTACTAACATATTCGTGCTAACAAACCGCCCGCTCCTGTTCAGGTCCTGGGCCTGCATCACCCGACCATATGGCTGATCGCCTAGCCCGTATCTTCGGTACCGAAGAAGACAAGTACGTGGCTGGGGCGCACGGGTCCGTGCCCTCCCTCCGTTCTGATTGTTGATTGCAGAGTCAACTGTCCGTTTTATTTTAAAATCGGTGCCTGTCGTCATGGCAATCGATGTTCTCGTATGCATGTGAGACCGAACTTCAGCCAGACCATCCTGCTGTCACATTTGTTCAATCCCCCTAATGGCAACACAGCTGCTGGACCTGCTGGGCTCTCGGATGTCCTATCACCTGAAGACCAACAATTTTATGAAGGCATGCTGCATTTCTTCATTTCACACCGCTTGATTTATTTTTTGTCAATTCTGCATTTGTTTGAGAATCGTTGTGCGAATATTTCTGTGCAGATTTTACCGACGATCTTCTCGATGAATTAAACAAATTCGGTCGTGTCGAGGAGCTGCATGTGTGTCAAAATTTGGGTGATCATATGTTCGGCAATGTCTATGTCAAGTTCAGAGGTCAGTATTCCCCGTTCAGCTTTGCTCCTCCCTCCTAAACGCCTCTCTGCCTCACAGAAGAGGAAGAAGCCGAGCGTGCCTTGGCCGGTATTATCGGGCGCTGCTACGCTGGACAGCTGATCCAGGCCGAATATTCGCCAGGTAATATTGGCCTGCTATCACCAGCCCAGGCTTAAATCTGATGACTATTGGTGGCAGTGACCGATTTCCGCGAAGCTCGTTGCCGCCAGTACGACGAGGAGACGTGCGGCCGCGGCGGCTACTGCAATTTCATGCATCTGAAGGCCGTACCGCCCCATCTCCGGAACTATCTGCGATCGGCGACGCGGGCGCGAGGTGGTGGCGGCGGCCGTGACGACTTCCGCCGAGGTCGGCGCCTTCAAAATACCCGCTGTTACCATTGTCTGATTGCCGCATAGGCCCGCCGCCGGCATTCCGACGCGATGATCGTGATAGGGATCGTGACCGACGTGGTGACCAACGTGATGACCGTCGCCGAGGTACTGGCTTGTTGTGGCCTCCCGGTTATACTGATATGCGGATTGTAGTTGGACGTGAACGCGACCGTAGCCGGGATCAACGTGATCGCGCCAATGATGGTGGACATCGTCGTGATAACAGCGCTGAACGACGCCGACAGATTGCAGAATGGAATATGGAGAGAGAGAAGGCCTCTGCTCAAGTTCAATAAAGTGAAAGAGGCCGCTGCTCTCATGTCCAATAGTGACGCTTCATCATCATCATACAGACAAATACACAGTTCCTTATAATGGAGAAAGTTCCTTATAAAGAATACTGTTTTTAGTAATGATACACAGACAGGAGGAGGAGGTCGCTGCTCTCACGTCGAGTTGAAATCATCATATAGACAAATACATAGTTCCTTCTATAAGGAGATCTCTCCTCAAACAGCCTTTATTCATAGTCTGCTTAAGGCTGTTTAAGAGCGCTGCTGACGGATCGGAGACTGCGACGAAACTGGCGTCCCCGCCGAATTATACAGCCAAGCTAGACGGTTGGTTTCCTGAGCAAATGCTGTCGAATTGTTTGGCGTTCTGGTTCTCGACTGCGAGATGGATTAGTAATGTTGGTGGTGACGGATCCATAGATGAGAACCTGGTGTTGGGGCTGGCGGGGCTCTACCAGCTCAATATCGTCGGCGACGATCTTCTTCTGGTCGAGGCGGGTCGTCATGAAGCGCAGGACGTTCTCGTCGAGGCGAAAAACGCGATCCATCTGGGCCAGACTTGACGGCGAACAATCAGTTCGAACTCGATACAGATAACCGAATCTCGACTTTTGTTTCTGCTTCGTCATCGGATACGCTATTGTTTGTTAAACGGCCGGATAGAAAGCGATGAGATTAGATACCTAGCGGGCGCTTGCCGAGGTTATCCAAGCAACGAATGACGCCGCCATCACGGGTTAGATCCTGGGCGGCTCGTGTGATGACGTTCAAGACCTCGGCAGGCTGACACCGTCCACGGATGAAGACGAGCGTCTCGTAGAGCGGCATGGCCTCCAATAGCAGGATAAGTCGCTCCCGCATCATGGCGATGTCGCGGAACGGGAACCCTCTCATGCCAGTCGCGCACATTATCTCGTGACTGGTGACTTTTGTAGCTCACGTTACAGGTCCGTGTCGCACATTGTACTTTTTGTCACTGCAACACACCGCACCTTTTACTAAACCTTAATTCTGCATCTGGGATCCGTCATTATTGCGTTCTTTAGACATACCTAGGTAAGACAACCAAGGCAGGCGATGGTCAAGCTCGAAGTCGAATGCGAGCAATTGCAGCTGGATTTTGAGGCCTGCATCAAGAAACAGTACTCCACAGGCTTTCTGAAAGGCCAGCCGGAGATCTCTCCAGAACAGGGACCCTGCATTCGTCAATTCGAGGAATATCGCAAATGCTATCTGGTAGAATCGCTACGACCTCTTTGTTAAAAATAATTGTTTATCATGCATGGATTGCTTAGAACGCCGTCCGGAGGAAGATTGAAGAGTGGAGAAGTCGAAGCAGATGATGAGATGCTATTAACACGATATCATTTCTATTGCATAGCTGGCCATATTGTTGCGTTATAATAAAGATGCCAGCAATCCGACTCTTCACTTCAATGTGAATTGGCGATTGAAGGAGCTCTGGATTCTGTACGTGGCTTATCACAGACGTAAACATAAACGCTTTTTTCGAAAGGAATATCCATGCAAAAATTTACCAAACTTGTTCCAGGAGCCGGGGTAAGGTGAAACAAGGGTTATTCGCAAGTAGGGAGATTTCTAACTATATTCGGATCCGGCTGCTTTTAAGCATCGTCTTGTCGGAATGGCACATCCATCAAGATACAGTTTGGTGAGATGCAGTCAGCTTCAGAGCTTCTGCATCTTTTGTGAGCATCATCCAGTACACATTACATTTTTTGCATAACGTTCACTGACCGAGATGCGGAAGCAGAAAGTTATTGAGTTTGGCAGATGTAGATCGAAGGCAGAGCCGGAACACGCAATCGAATGAAACGAGAAGTAAGGTTGGCTGTTGCTTTTGGCAGTTGGCAAACTCGTCTACAAAAGGTTATGCATTTATGCTTGACCTGACAGCACGAATTTTTCAACCATGATCATTTTTTCGTTCTAATATTTTTACTTTGTTACTCGTACATAACAATATAAATGTGAAAATTCCGTAAAAGCTTCGATAGCCGATGAGATATACTTTAAAGAATGACGTCAGCTGGTTCTGAAAATCAGGTCGTATTTCGAAATGTTCCAGGAGTTCCATTAGTGTTGGCCAGCACCGACCCCAATGCCCTTAACTTGGGCCCGAATGACTCTGCACGCCTTTCAATCCAAATTCGAACGAAGGTTGGTGGTCCGCTTCCTGATCGTTTTGTAATCGAGAAGGTCGACGATTTCGCTCTGGCTGTATATAAAGATCGAATAGAATTCGTATCTGGGTAGTCTGAAACAGATTCTCTTCAATTTGTCAATCAAATTCGTTTTGGTAGGTCCGTTCAGTCCTCAGCTGCGATCGACTTTGCAGAACTGGCTTCGAAGACGTTTTCCACTCACATTTCAGTGCTTTGGAGCCGATATAAGCTCGCCGTTTTTTGTGGGACTAAGATGTGCATAGAACTGGATCGTTTTCTTGAAGTATCGCATGGGACATCACATCGTACACTGCCGTCAACATCCACTATCTTGCTCGATTCCAAACTAGCATCGCGTCTACAACGTCTTGTTTGGACGAAGAACAGCCTCCCCGTCGTACGTGTTGCTTGTGATGGATCCGGTGGCGATATCACGGTTTCCTGGATTCAATATCGTCCCGATCATGTTCAGAATCAGACGTGGCTAATGCCAGTTTTGATTGCCATCTCCGTAATGTGTTTTCTGTTGTTCTTGTATTTCTTTGTAAGAATCCGCACATCACCCAATGTGAAACCCGTTGTCGAGATGCAGTTGATGATTGCAGAGTTACAAGCACTACCAAGATCACCGTCAACGGATAAATTGGCACAGCTCTTGAAGGAGCATCTGGCTGTTCTCAACCGGCGCCTTCAAATGCATCTAGATACGAGTTGATTGCAAATGGTTTTTTTTCCCGCGTCATTATATCTATTAAATAGTTTCTGGAAATTATAATGGAATCCTGAAGTTTACCAAGGTTGATTGTGGTCTTTTCCTCTCTTGCTTATACCGACGATCCAGTGTTGCAGCAGATGCCGATTTGGGCAGCATCACTCGTTTTCTGAATGGTCCCTGATCAATGGGTTCTTCCAATTGTTCCTGCAAGAAATTGGCCGCTTGTCGTTTCGTATCTGTAATTCTCTTAAGACACCTTGTTGATATTAGCAGTACATAATGACCTGTGCCAGCCCAAGACAAGGCTACAACCAACGCTTCTTGCAACTTATTTCTGTGAAAGGATGTTTCTGCGATCCGATGCTGAGCATCTTCAAGTTCATCTTCCATTCTTTCATTGCGATGAGCTAACCTGTATCCGATCTGAGCCCGATCTTCAGTTTGTAAAAACAATAGGATACATTGCGATCTGATAATTCAGAGAAACTTGTCTTGATGGATTGGTTCTCTTCTCTGGCTTCGGCCAAGACGATTTAGGTCTAACACATACCCGCCTTTCAGGTGGCTCCTGAAGCTTTTTGATCTCGAGATCTTTTACAATCAGCTGTTTACGAAGGTCTTGAACTTCCCTGTTTAATGTCAGGCTAAAGCATGAAACCGAATTAGGTTGCAAACATGAGCAGTTCTCGGTTTTCTTGAATTCGCTTGCTTTGGTCCACTTTATTGCGGTTCCTTTCATTCGAAACGTTCTTCTGTAAGGATCCCACTGTCCGCCTGAGTTGCTCCCTCTGCCGGAGCAGTTCCTTCTGACCTATCGAAGAGAAGAGCTCGAAATCCTAGTCATAGTTACGTTAATTAGAATACCCTCATCCACAGCATTGAATGATTCGCCAGATCGGATATCAAGGTCGGATCGCGATATTCTGCTTAGCTTGTAAATATTATAACTGCAGGCCGAAGGTTAGTTATAATCATTATTCAAGCATTTTCGCTTTTACATTTCATGAAGTTCTTCGAACCACTTGTCTTCGTGCGTTTCTTCAACAAGAACACGTATTTCGTTCGCTAACGAGTGATATTGGCGTCTTTTCAAAGAAAAGCTTCTCTCCAGGTGGCAGGCCGTTACCTTCAGTTTCTGTAGAACCTCTTCCCTGTATATTACCGTCATCAAACTGGCTTGCTGTCGGCATTGAGCTGACCTATTTGTCGACACCCGTTTCATCTCCTGCACAGACTTATTTCCAGACAGCAATTCTTGATCCATGGACTCAATTTTCTCGTTCAGCTCTTTAATGCATCCCGGATAAGCCTCTACACTTCAGCTAAGATCACGTTGATCAACATACTCGAATCTTACTTTGATGGTCTTCGAGATCTACCAGTTTTTGCTTCAAGAGCACGTTTGCCGAAAGTAGCGCAGCACGTTCTGCTGAAATTTTAGCTACATCTTGTGATATGTTCCCGATCTGAACTTCTCGCTGCCGTAAAATTTCTTGCGATTCGTTCTGAGGTCATGTAAGGATTCTTGTCAATCAAAAAATGAACGTTCTAGTAGGAACTGCTCGGAAATTGTCGCATTCTTACCAAGGCAGCTTTAAGATCTTCGATCTGACCGCGCAGGGATATAATCTCAGACTCCAGTGTGTCGATGTGGAAGCTCTTGTTGTCCGATTCGTGTTTAATCGTATCGATTCGTTGATTAAGGGAACTTATATACGCAGATGATTTAGTAAGCTGTTCATCTTTAGCTAGCAGAGCGTGTTTCGATTCCACCATTTCCCCATTGATCTCAAATTCACGTTCCTCCTAAGGCAGCGATTCAACTTATATACAATAAAAACAGTTTTTGTACTTCTAATTGATGCAAAGTCTCTTCATAATCAGCAATCGTTTCTTTCAGCGTTCTATCCATCTTGTTTACGATATTGACAGCAGATGTTTTTGTTGTATCTAAATGACCTTGCAAACCCTCAACTACATCTTTATGGCGATTCAGTATCGCTTCAATCTCCTCATTATGCTGAGTTAGTAGATCACGGAAAGAGCGTTCGCGATGAAAGGCGTCTTTGCTTTGCTGAGCTATTTTTGCTTCAAGTTCTGCAATTAGACGACCAAATCTGCTCTCTTCTGAAGTTCGTTCTGTCACCATCTGGTTTTTATGTTCAGCTCGAGCCCGCTCCAATTCGGATGATAGCCGATGAATCTTTTCTGCCTGTTCCTCAATGATATCGCACAATTCTTGACGAACGCGCTCTACTTCTTCAACATGGGAGCGGCGAACCATTTCAATCTGGAAAAATTACCACAGCGGCAACGATCAAAGAGGCAAACAAACCTGTTGCTGTGTGGTAGATTCGAGCAGAGTCACTTTGTTGGCCATTTGTTGGTTTACAGATTGTAACGCATCGAGGTCGGAAGATGAGATCAGCTTTATGCAGTCATCATAAGCCAATGAAAGCTCATCGATGTTATCAGGAGCATCTGCATTGACAGTAATCATGCCATCTATGCCTGCTGTTAGAACAATTCCAGGCTCGGATATTACTGAGCAGAAGAACAATGACCCATGCAACGGCAACGACGATCGTATCTTGAAAACATATGGTTTGGACCCGTAATCAACTGCAATAAGATAACCAGAGCTAGTAGACAAATATAATCTCTGTCGAGCTCGGTCAAGTGCGATATTTTCGATATTTGAAAGTGGGCCCAAGTTGATCGGTTCCCCTTGAATTTGCACTATTCCGCTGTCGTCCAATGTTAGACCTAACCATGAAATCAGAATGGAGTCAATTAGACAGAAGGTATCGTCATACTTTGAAGATTACTGACTGTAGCTGCAACAATATTGTGCTCATCGAGAAAGATAACATCATTAAAGGAAGTAGCAATCCGAACCTGGGAAATAAGGCGACCAGACGAAGGTTGGAAGATACTACAGATATCAAATCCTGAGCAGGTCGCCTGCATGTATGTTAGAATAGATTGGACTAAAGCGGCTTCCATTACGAGCAGTTGATCGTTAGGCGACCATGCGAACGTTGAGACCGGGCTGCTGTGTTTTGCAGACATGGACATCAATGTCATATCCAAAGCGTGAAGTACTATAGATTTGGTTAGAGTGTTAGAATTTGTCTTCAACCAAATTACCATAAACATAATTCTTGGCACATACTGCAATAGCATGGCCCTGATGACAAAAATTCAGAGATCCACAATCGAAATAGTGTGGTCAGATTTACTGAATGAGAATAGCAAGCTCGGGATACTCCAACACAGTTCCAGGAACGATGTAATTGAAAGCCATCATGAAGAATGTAATAAAGCAGTACACTGTCTTGAACAACTATGCAAAGTTGAAATCCGTTTGGCGATGCAGAAACACTAAGTGGCCGACGTTCCTCTGTTTCATTCTTTACTTGAAACATACACCGCCTGCTGTGGGAATCCCTTAAAAATTGCCCACCGTTCAGAAGCAAGAACACCCAAACTTGCACATTATTTACCACAGTCTTATTACTCCATCAGCAGACACAGTAAGAAAGCCTTTTCTCTGTCCAACAGGTGTTAGGCCAAGATTGGCACAGGTCGTTTGGCATTTGTCGCTTTTGATTTCGGAAGCTGCCAAATCAATTAAAGCTGGAGTTCGTCCGCGCCGGATGCACAGCAATTCGTTTAGATTTATTGGAACGACGTCAATGATTTCCGAACCAGCATGGATATCACCAATATGAATCATATTTACAGACCCCGATATGGGGTCAGATACAATCGTGAACCGCCTCAAAAAACATATTGATGTGGAAACGACGAAAGAGTCTTTGCCAGTTTTCGTAAGCATGGTGATTGTCTCTGAGTTTCTGGTGGTGCAAATAGTAGAGAGGTTTTTTCTATCCAAAGCTTTTCCACCTGAAATGCTCGTTAGGTTTGAGCTAGACGCTACCAAAACCAAATTCAGGCGGCAAAAGTAGATCAGATCCAGAAAATCGTCATCGTATCTATCAGGGATGGTTTGTTGTACAACACCAGTGCCAACGGCATGCATCTCACGTAAATAATGGGAAGGACCTGTCAATATGAACCTTGATCCTGGAGTGAATATAGCGGCTGTCGCTATCGCATCAATTACTGCAATAGGATTCAGCGATGGCCATCGACAGACTGCGACTCTGGTCTTGGTTAGATATATGATTAAATCATCGCCAATAGCTATGCATATAATGGGTGTTGGAAGCGCGGATCTGGTTTTCTCTAGAACACCAGTAGTAGCATCATACACATTCAAGGCATCAGTAGAAGTGGTGCTGGGCACAGCTGCAACGATATGGCTCTTTTTCGAGCTAGTTGCAATGAGGCGCGGTGTTTGGTCGTAAGAGGCTACGATGGAAGCGGCCAGCGGGTCGTCGACGTCCGCTCTGCAGAGATGTCTCCCAATACAAATGTAAATAGAGTGACCATGATCAGCTACCACTAAATGTCTTGTTGTGGGACCTGGTCCAATGACATAGCCTCGACTGGACATTATTGATTGCCACTGCAGTAATGTTACAGGCGGTACCCTTCCTACGATCATTCACGACGAGACTATTAGCAGCGATGGCCGCCTCCATCGCGAGCAAGGGAGCAATATGGCAACAACGAGATCAAACCAACATGCTGTTGAAAACAACGAAATGAAGACGCTTGAAGGGTCATCATTCGCAGCTAGCATAATGTTGTTCGGAAGCGTGTGCGACAATGTAGGTTTATACTTATACATCGACCATGTCGTCTTCGTCGTTAACGACGTCAACAATAACGACACGACGCGGTCCACTAAGCCACGAAACCATCCCTCTAGGTCCACAAACTGCAATCTTGGAGCCTTGCGTCTCTCTCCAGCTTCGTTGCCTGTTGGTAGACACCAGGTTATTGTTCTCAGGTGATAAAGCTTCGACCAGGACTTGGGCACCGATATCCTTCCCGCTGATCTTGGTTTTAGACGATTGAAGGATCTCAGCAATATCGACAAGCGATATCTGGGTCGAATGCGCATCCCGCGATAAAACAGCCAAATGTGTGTCGTTGTGAAAGCCGATCTGAACTGCACCATGGCTCAGACGAAAGACGGAGACTTCGAAGTTATCGTTATTTGACAGAACAAGTACAATATGTTCTTGGTGGAGAAATGCCAGACAATTAGAAAATGGATTATCAAGCCGGCTACATAGAGACAGAGACGTTTCAGAAGTGCAATGAGCGAGCGGTAAAACCGAACACAGCGTGAAGGATTTCGCTACAACGTCATTCGGTATCGTACGAAATTCCCGCCATTTACCAACGAACGACGAGATTTCGGTCTGCAACGAATTGCTTTGATGCTGTGACCACAATTTGCTGTACGGCTGCAAATTGGTAACAGGGAGATAGTTGACAATACCTTCGTCCAAGGCATCACAGTCAAAAAACTTCTGAATACGATCTGAGCCGAGATCTTTTGAAATAAAATCAACGACCTGAGAACACAATAAGTTCGAAGGTTTAGACAAATAAAACGAAGCGTAACAGTCCTCACTTTATCAAGATCAATACTTTCAACGAGTGAAGGTAAATTAGATCCCGAATTATCCGAAGATTCTAAACAAACGTTAATATCAGTCATGGAAGTTACACGGGTTTACAGACGTTTTGCCCATTCTAGAGCCCATGTGAAGAATTGCAGGAAATTTAACCGAACGTCCAACACGATCCGGTACATTTCTTCGACTTTCATCAGAGTATGCGAAGCGTACTCTAACAAATCATCGAGTTCTGAAACATTCAGACCGATATCACAGCCTTGACAGCGTGCTAGGCCACGAAGTTCAGAAAGACGGAAATTCAGCTCTTCCAAGGCTCTCCTCAAGTCGCAATCGATCAGATTCAGCAAGAGGTCACAAGCTGACGTCCACGCTTTCGCTATCCGAGAAGCGCTTTGTTCAGGCAGACAAGTTGAAAAAAATTGCAGCAGAGCCTGATTCAGAGTACCAGCAACAACCAAAGCGATGAGAGAATCCGCAATCGGCTGCGTCTCAGCATGTTCCCGAAATAAAGTTTCCAGTACTGAAAATTTCATATCGAACGTTTTCCTTGCCGATTTCCATGCCCTTGATCCAACAGCCACAGCATCATGAACGTATTTCAGCAGGAATTCAATATTCGAAGACTGAGTTGCCAACGCCCGAATTTCGTGATATCTTGATCGTAGAAGCGATACATCCCAAATAACTTGCACTAATAGGTCGGGCTGTCGAGCATTCTGCAACCGGATTGCAGCATTCAGATAGCGTAGATCCCGGGACAAATTGACTTCGTGGACAACGAATTCCACGCTGGAGCGACGATTTGAACGAGGAATGAACCACGAGCCTGATAGTGCATCTCTGATGCAAATATCGCCTATTGGAAAAGCGCCCAAGGCGTGCAGCTTAATGATACCTTGTTCATCTCCAGAAATTAACACACATAGTTGTTCTGGATCGAAAGTGCGTTCGAGTTTCGTGGGAATGAACTTGATAGCAGTATTCTAAGAAACATCAGAAAGTAATACTTCGTAATTCCAAATATCTTACAAACCATCCCAGATTCCTTTGGCAAGGTAAGCAAAGGGTCGAAACAATCTTTGACGCGAGATTCTCGTGGAATTGATACAGGCGAGCCATCAAGAGGATCTAGATCGTCGGTCTTGTCAGCAGCAGCGATCCAGTAAAGCGCTGTAACCGATGACTGATGGCTGAATGAGAGCTCCTGGATCTGGTCGCGATCGACGGATACTAGACGTAACCGGCCATCATCATAGCCCAAAGCTATCACCTTTCCATCTGGTTTCCAAACCAAAGAAGACACATTCCCATCGATGTTAATCGGGTCGCCAAGGCGTTGCCAAGATAATCGCCGCACCTCCAAGGTGCTATTACTCAAGATTAGAGCCAGCATGTCCATACAAGGACACCAGGCCATGAGAAGCACATTGGCATTCAAAATGCGATCTTGCTCGACCGCGAACACCATGGTGGTGTTGTGCAAATCGGCAGCCGATGTGCAAAAGGCAATGCACAAAAGCAAGAAGGAATCTTTTATGCGAATCTGCAGGGTTGCTCCTTAAAAAAGTGGGCAAAAAACTTTCCCTTTTTTTTCGAATTGAACGAAAATTAAATAACGTTATACGCGGAGTCGCACGAAAAATTCGGGTTCGCCACACGCATACAGTTTGTAGAAGGCCATGGTGCTTTTGCAGAGCGATCAGTTCCTGGTCCGCCTGACCCGAATGTTCGAGAAGTCTCGCGATGGCAACGGTCCCGGTACCATTCGGATCACCATGAAGCGAAGTGAGGCAGCTTGCGTTCGTCGTAGGTCTCGTTGAGAGTTTAATGTATTCGTCTTTCATAGCATCGGTCCCGCCTGAGATGAAATCGGAGACGGAATCCGATCATGTCTGCCTGATTCGTGTCAAAGTCGGCCAGAAGCGTGCCAATGTCATGGTCGGGTGGCCTTCACGTCGTCGTCGATACTAATTCGTAACCAATCGTGTAGGTGCCTTTCGAGGAGCATGCCAGATTTCAGACGAACATCGCCAATCTTCTACGCGTCTATTTAGATGGGTAATAATTTGCTCTGTCCAATAGTAATCGCTGAGTTTCTGCTTGCAGTTTGAAGAAGCGCGACAAATCGGAGACCCAGAATAAAACACGAAGCCGACGAGTTGCCTAAGTGTCGTCACAAACTAAACAGTCGTCTCAGCTTGCTTGTCTCGATTTTAGCCGATGACGAGTTGTTCAGCGACGACTAGTTTAATATAACCGTGATTTCGGTCGTTTGTTGCTATTGGTTTCGATTCAATCATTTTAGCATCGTCTGCATAATTATTCTCCAGTGCTTCGCAATCCGATTTTGTAGACCATGGCTTGCTACTTTACATATGCCTTACAATCGTCTTTGAGTTGGATACTCTTTTGCTGGAAGGAGAAATAATTCACGATCGAGTTGAATTTCTCTGTCTGCAATTTTGTAGTTTTAATTTCACACCTACATCGTGGATGTCATGGCAGCCAGCCTCTGGCGATTTGCCCGTTTGGTTTTCCTATCGTTCATATAGATTGTTTCCTTCGCATTTAGTGACTGACACTGATTATAGCGTCATTCATCTGTCAAGCCAGCAACCGATAATGACACAGCTAGTTTGCGAAATCTGATCAAGCTGTTGTTTGAAAAAGCCACAATAGTGCCAGAGAGCCACATCAAAATGGCCTGAACGTGAGATGGCCCAAGGGAAAGTGTTTATTCATTGACTGTGATTGCTCAATTCAGTGGCGTCCGTCCTCGTTGGTAGGTTCAATTCATGCAAAGATCGTGATTGATCATTTTGGCTGCAATTGGATGATAAAATTGACGATGCTCTTTGAAAGCTGACACAGCGGCGTCCTTGCCAAACTTGCTTTTGAAAAGTTCGCGATAGAGCGGCCGCACATATTTCATTCGACCTTGAATTGTGATGAACTCGATGACTTTGTCAAGTATCGTGGCATGCTCTACATGAATGCAGATGTTAAACCAACGGAACTTAACCTCGGCATTACAAGTCGAGCTGAAATTAAAACGGCTCTGAAAATGCAAACGTAATATCAACAACCAAGCCAAGCGAGGCAATGAGATAAACGTACCTCAAGTTTTTGGACCGTCTCAACAGCGAGCTTTTCTTTTTCAACAAGCAAAGCGTCCAAGAATGCAAGCAGTTGCCCGGCAGTGAATTTGCTGACGTCTGGTTCTTTTCCGTTCAGCCAGCCAAGAGCGGCATCAGTGACATCCTTCATTAAGGACTGATCGAATTGCGGAATATGAGGTGGCATTCCTGGAGTATGCAACCAGGAATTCCAGTCGATTTGGGAGAGTTTGTCAGATTCATCACTGAAATAGTGATTAATGTCGGATTGAAACTGAGCGGTGCTGACAGTTTTCAGTCGGTGGCTTTGGATAAAATTCTTCAGAAACGCTTCGAACCGTTCTTTGCCGAAAAACGTTTCCAGGTAAAACAATAGGTTGAAACCTTTCTCATATGGAACAGCGGAGAAAGCATCATCGGGATCGACGCCTTCAAGCTTGGGACAAAGATTCGTTAAGGGATTGGATGCCCCAAAGTGCTCGATATCGTCCTGTAGGTGCTTCCAGCCGCCAATCGCTTGGAAATGGAATTGTGCATCTCCGTAAATCTTGCTCATAATTTTCCTCTCAACATAGACAGTGAAACCCTCATTCAACCAAAAATGCTACAATTTAAATCAATCGATGATGAGCCGCCAAACCGCTTCTGAACCAGATACCTCCCATGTAACATTTGTAACAAGATTTCCATGCCATGAATGTGCCTAAACATGGTAAGCAGACATGCGGTTATTGTTATGGCCCGCTTACGATTTCATGAGCCACGACGTTCGCAAGAGATTTATCTCCGGTTAGCAGAGTGGGAGTCTAGTCGTAAAACTATTCAGGAAGAAATGTCAGCATAAACGTAGGATTCTCACCACGAACGTTAAGCAGGGGTTCTCCATGCCTCCATACGGGAAAGAAGGCGGCAGGCATAAGATGTCATACCGAGTCCATTCATAAGGACCGCAAATGGATTCGGCGGCTAGCTAAGGCTGAGTCTAAAGGGATGTGAAATCATTGTGATTCTACCCTTTAAAAAGTCTTCCGTTTGTGAGAAATCTAAACAGAAGTCAACTTTCCAAAATATTACATTGACATTTGGCACCTTCTGCCGCGGCGTTAACGATGCCTGGCTCAGCCCAGACAGCCGATCGCGGACCGATTTCTTTGGATTTCAGATGCCTACATTTAACGGCTAAATTCCAATAATGATTAGCACACACAGCGAATACCCAACAGCAAGAGCAATCAGATAGCTGGGTATTGGAATGGGCTGTTCGAAAAAGTAAACGGTGCCGTCGGGTGATTCCGCCGGTGGCTTCGAGCTCAGTGCGCTCATTAAAGCGACGAGAGGAGGAGCGACAGTGATCCTGGCTGAATACGTTGCTTTAACCTGCGGCGAATCCTGGCATGGGACCATCGACCTGGCATGAATTGCCTGGCATTGAGTGAAGCAGAATGGATGGGTTCCTAAACGGCCTAACATTCAATAGACAATATGTCTAGTGAGGTGTAAGCCAACCTGACGCTGTCTGATGCGGTTGTAGCCATTGGACAGCAGATCCCTGTGGTGTCGTGGCATACCTAATCGAGATCTGAATTTTATCGCCAGGATGGGCTGGCTTGAAAAGAGTGATTTTCAAAGGCCGGCCGAATTTCGATGCAGCGCCGAGCTCGAAACCCGCCGAGCGACGTTCAATCGATACTTCGACGATGATCAGATCGCAAGTATCCAGGACGACATGGGTGACCCCTTCTGCATGAGCCTATAACTTGTGAACCTTCTGCAACGCAAGCAGTGGAAAGCAAGGCGCACCTGACAGGTTAGGACAGCGGTGCCAGCTAGAGAGCTGGATGGGAAATCGACTCCGAGCTCCAGGTCCAAATGCTGGACGCGAACCTGGTCACAGTTGGACAATGTCGATGGGTCCTTCTCGGTGTTCATGGGAGCCATATCGGAATGATGATAGGACGAGATAAGGAAAGCTCACCTACCGGTAGGAGAGCCTCGTATCCGTGGATCGCGACAAGTCCACATTTTATCACCGATCTACCTATTAGCTCGGCTACCAACATGATGCTCTGCATATAGTGGAACGCTTTTAGATTCTCACAATTGTCATGATATTCGAATGAAATTATTATCAGACATATCGGGACATAACTCCTGATATAACAGGAATATGGTTTCTAATAACCTTACTGAAACTTCTTATAAATTTGAGCCGTTTAAAATCTTCAATGAAACGTATCTGCACGCATGGATCTTCAACTAGTCATTGTATGAATCAGAGTCAGAGCGATTAGTATTCGCTGGAAGGTGTGAATCTCGGGCGACGGCCGAGCTGTGGCGGAATGTTATTCTCCTCGCACCACTTGAGAATTTTAGCACATTCTCGGTTTGTCATCCATTCCGGGCGAGGTAGATGGTCGCCTCCTTGATAGCCGCCATCTGGATCGGTCTCCGAAGCAGCCTTGAGCAGCGATTCGCCTTGGATAATCTCTCCGGTCGGCTTCATAACGATCTCAACAGCCGGCGCCGGTTCACGAGGAAAATACTCGATCTTATATTGCAGTTTCTCGCTGGTTTTAGGGAGAACCGGAGATTGGAACGAACTGACAGACGCGCGAAGTTCAAAAGTAATGCAAAATTGCAAATACAACAGCCAACCTCGGAGCCGCCCGAGTTTTACTTGGAATATACGGTTTGGACGCAGGATTAACGGTCCATAATCGTTTCAGCTTCGACAGCCACGATGACCACGATGACATCCCAGAAACTTCGACAGCAAATGTTGGCTTGTCACAAATTTAAGTTGCAAAACTCGCTAGCTGGAGGCTGCGCCGGCCAAAGTGTATTGAAAAGAAATGGCATTGTCTCTATTGCAAGAGAATGTCCATTTTACACGACAGAATTCGATGAGAATTGTTATCTATTTTACCTTTGACATAGTCCCAGATTGTGACAGCTATTTCATATTTGCAGATTTCGATATCACCAGTTTCGGAAATTCCTTGAAAATTTCATATGATGTTAAGTTTTTCTAGAACACCGAAGGCATGTAACTGCCACCAAGCAACACTTTTCTAGGTAATCATAAGCAGAAACCAGGATAACAATAGATTTGCTTTTATTCAAGAATATTGTTTGTGAAGCTGGAGATTTCTATCAGAATTTATAGATCATCTTGTCGGTGTATCCTAATGCAATCAACGCCGCAATCATTCCGTCTACGAACGGTTTCGGTCCGCAAACCAGAATTAAGGTCGAAGGACCAGGAGGCGGCATGTGCTCCTTGATCATCTCAGAAGTTACAAAACCTTTCCCGAACGACCAACCATCCGGTGACTGAAGGCGGCCAAATTAATAAGAGCTTTACAAATATCAAGAGACCCTACGTTGTTCAAAGTATGGTAAACTTTGAAGAATGGCGAACGCTCCTGGAACTGCTCGAGCTGTTCTCGCATTAGAATGTCGCGTTCTTCGACATTACCGAAAACCAACGACATCTGGGTAGTGTCGTTCGGGTTGTCGAGAATCGCGCGAATCACTTGGTACATCGGTGTGATGCCAGTACCACCTGCGAGCATCCCAATATGGGTCGCAACCGAATGTCCTCGAGGCCCCTGATCCACATTGTTAACGACGATCGAAGTGCACAGAGCAAGCCGGACCGACCATATCGTACTGTCCCAGGCCGTTGTAGGTGAACCTGCCTTGTGGGCCTTTAACGAGAATCGAGTCACCAATCTCCAGATTATCCAGGTACTGGGACATTTTTCCTTGAGGGTAGACTTTGATCAGAAGATCGAAATAGCCTGAGCGAAAGTCAGAAACAGAAAGCCAAGATCAAAGCGCTTTCCAACCCATATCATCGTTGGTAGAAATCGGCGTGTATGGACGAGTGATCTGACCGCCACCGATTTGAGCCTGTACGTACAGATGCTTGCCGATCGGCAGGCCGAGGATGGATTTGGGTGTTTTCAGCCCGAATCGGAACAGGCGGGTATTGTGCGAAATATCGGTTTTACGAATCAATTTGAATCTGCGGAAATTCGCTGGATCAAGCGATGACTTTTCATCCACGATCGCCTTGCGCATATAAAAGTACAGGGTGGTGACGACAATCAGGCCGGTGACGGCGCCCAGCGCGATATCGTACGCCTGAAACATGGCCGGGCGAGGTCAACTTCGACAATGGCAAAGAAGTCTCCGCGGATGGCGAAACCACGAACATTTCTTACAAAGGAGGGCGCGGCCCCTTTCGTATCAAATTGTCTAAATACAGTACTGATAAAAACTGATAAATACACAACTCTGGTTTCTAGAAACGAATTCCTGCTGCATAATTGTAATGTTACCTCGTGAATGACTGCCTAATTAGATGGTGTCATTAGCACAGGTGACAAAAGAGAGATGAGAATGGGATAATGGGCTCATAACGGAAAAAGCGTATGAACTCATCATGGCAATGACGGGAGGGCGTCTTAGGAAACGCCGATCGACGTCTGTGCCGCCGGTGATGCGCCGATTTCAGCTTGCAGAGGGAGATAACGAATCGGTTTTGGAGGACGCCATGTCGGCCAAGAAGCAGAAAAATCAGACCCGAATTGACCCTCGCGATTTGAGTGGAATCGACCCGATTCACACAGAGCTGCGGCCGTCGCTGCTTAGTATTGATGCTGCTTTCTCACAGCAGAATTTTAGAGGATTCTATACTTTGGCAGGACTGATTCTGGTATTGAATGTTGACTGTCAAGGGTATGCTGATTGCTCATTCGTCCGAAGGTAGCCATGAATACTCGATTAGTCGTAGAGAACCTTCTTCAGGTATGATTGAATCGCATCATTTGCTGTTAGTAACCTCCATCTTCAGTATGGTATGGTTTTATCCTGAGAAAGCGTAAACGATCCTGACTAAATACAGGGTTTCTGGTTGTTCCCAAACCTGATGTCTTTCAGCGAATGTGGCGCGATCGCTGGCCTTGTGCTACGGTGGCAATGAGTAAGTATCTTTCATCTGACTCTATGTTGAAGCATTCATTTATCTGTTAATCGCAGTCCTCCCTCTCTTCGTCGTTGGGGCTTACCTAACAGAATACTTAGCGTTTTACCGAAATATTGGAATATTTTTAACCGTTCTGATTAATACCATTCTGGTGTCGGCACTGATAGTCATTCCAATCGCTATCATCCAAATCTCGTTTGCTGAAATAAGTAGGTCTCTGCTCGACATTACCGTTTGCTCTGCTCAGATCTTTCTTTAGTCTCCAGCACTTTCCTGTTGGGCATTGCTGTCATTTTGTCGATGAAAATCGTGTCGTTCGCGCATGTCCGGCATATCTACAGAACACGAGGTGAAGTATGCCATCCTCATACGACGTCGAAAGCAGGTGCAGCGGATACAAGCTTCACGCCTCCTCCACGTCTTTCACATCTGCTCTGGTTTATGTTTGCACCTACATTGTGCTATCAGGTTGCTGAGTGTCCTCATTCCTCATTTAATTGTAAATTGCGTCTCGTTAGGAAGTTTACCCTCGATCCAACAAGATACGGTAGTTACATCTGTTACAATGCAACAACAGCGTCATTCCTGGCTTTAGATTTGGATTTATCTTCCGGCGTTTATGTGAAATCGTATTCATACTAACCCTTCAGTTTGTGATGTTGCACCAGTATATCATGCCGACAATTAATCACGCGGTCGTACACGTTGACAATCGTGACATTGTTCGGTTAACTGAACGAATTCTAAAATTGGCAATCCCGAACACTCTATTTTGGCTGATGTGCTTCTACATCATGTTCCATTCGACGTTGAATCTCACTGCAGAGATTCTTCGTTTCGGCGATCGCCGCTTCTATATGTAACTTGTTTGAACCGAATTATGCTTTTTCATGTATAAAGATCTTGTCAGGGATTGGTGGAACGCCCCCAGCCTGGGTGTATATTGGTATGGCAACTCTAAACCAAAAATAAGCAGTCAAGATTGTCTAATTTTCATTTTAGGCGGACTTGGAATTTGCCTGTGTATGGAAACTCTGAGTTACACTGGCATAGCTTATAATTTCTCAGGCGCCATTGGATGTTACGCCATATATATGCTCCTGCGTTGAGGGCTGGAGCCCATCCAGTTCTGGCCCAGTTTCTTGCCTTTCTTCTATCTGCCGTTGTCCATGAATTGTTCATCTCAGTTCCTTGTCACATGGTCCAACTTTGGACGTTTTTGGCAATGATTTCTCAGGTCCCTTTGATTATTCTCACGGACAGAATCTACAAAAAGTGGAGACAGCCCATCTGGGGGAATGTAAGATAGTGATATTGCAAATGATATTGTCATTGAAAACGTTCAGGTGATTTTCTGGTTCGCTTTCTGTATTTTCGGACAGCCTTTGTTGATGATTTTGTATGGACACGCATACGTAAAAATGTACATTCAGAAATCTAACAATTAGTATACTGCACATGTAATCATCAACAAAAAGACCAGCTTTACAATGCATGGATATATATTTTTGAGACATTTAGCTTGCTAGAATTAATGGGCGTGGGTTTTCTCCCAGTACGACAGATCACCTGGTTTTCTACATCACAAACATCAGTAAGAAACAGATGTTAACTTCTGAAAGATTACCTTGGGCAGAGGAAGTACAGAACTGATAGACCAGCAGCAAATACAAGGCAGAGGATTGACACTGTAATGTAAGCCCAGCCAAGGAACGGATTCTTTCCTCCTAGGAAGGATATCGTCGAGATAACAATCGATTTCGAGCCACCAAACTCAGCGACATTATAATTGTTTTGTACAGTAAATTCCAGCTTATCGTTCACATTGATGTCCTTATTATCTTGTTTGATTCGATACCTGTTCTCATATTATATTCGTCTCTGAAGGAAACGAATTGAATTACAGTTTCTTGAAAACCGGGAGCCCGGCCGCACGCATCCAGACTATAAAGTCTGGGTCATCAACTGGTTTGCCACCAAGCTCTGATAACGGCGAAAATTCGCTGCTTTTGTAGAAAGGATCGGTATGGAATTTATGACGATCCGATTCCCACATGATATTTGTCTTATTCCAAGAGTCCCCTTGAATAACTAAGTTGAGAAGAGACGAGAGAGTAATGCCCATTTCGAATACCTTCGAGCTCGTTTCCATTCAGTTTAGCAGTAATCACATCATTAAAGTACGATTTAGCTATTAGACCACAAGGATATAGCACTTTGTGCTCATCGTTTGGATCATATATTAGAGGATCGCATGACTTGAAATTTGTAGCCGCTTTTCCAGCAAGCTGGTCATCGTTTCGTGACTTTACATAGCGTCGATGATTCTAAGCAATTTGCTCAAGCAATGAATAACAAGGCAAACCGATATGATACCTGATACATCCCAGAAATTTTATAGTAAAAATAAACCGGGGAGGCCATTTTCTCAAGAACTGTATGCGTAAATGTGCAAGTGCTGCCGATATTGCAGCCATCCGGGTATTGGACCTCCACCTCAACAACGCTCGAGTCGACAACGACAATCATAATCCCAATCGCGAGAAAGACGATGCCCGTGCAAAGAAATATCAGAATAATAGTCTTTGGTGTCATTAAAGGCTGGAACGCCTTTAAACGTTGCTGTTTAAAAGCCGTATCTAAACTGCATTAGTGGCAAAGTTTCCCAAGCAGTAATTCCTCACCCAACGGCTGCCTAATCCCTGGCGCCATGATACTCTGTTTGCAGGTCGCGGTTTCCTAGAATGTCGGCAGTCTCGGATGGGCTCGTGCCCTATCAGTAGTCCAGTGAATGAACTGGTCCAGAGCACAGCTAGAAATGTGCTGTTCTGATGTGCAGCAAGAGACAACTCAATCAATTGGGGTACTGGAAGGGTCACGGGAATATCTGCGGCCTCGAAACCGCTCTCTGTCGTCTTGGTTTGGCAGCGATGACACCGCCTGCCGCAAATCAGCCAAGTCGTAAAGAATAGCGTTTGTTCCAGATAATAAGCAAGTGACCACAGGCGAGAATGGAAACCGAATGGAATTCTCTCGAGAACATCCCGTCTCACACCCATTAAAGCGTGACGATCGTGATGATGATGACGACTTTTCCAAGAGTTGATATTCCAAGAAGTATTTTGTTTTCAAATTCGAATTATTCTAGGAACAATGTACATGGCAAAAGGATTCACGTCACGTTTTCGTCATTCTTTTCATACATATCCTCATACCAGAGGTACACATAAACCACTACAACAAATTTTTCAATAAATTTGTATCAAAATTAGTGATGCCGACCAGGTTTATGATAAATTGATAATGTTACTTTCCATTGTAAAAGATGAAACACCTTGATAAATTTTCATCAAATTTCAACAAGAAGTTTATGAAAATTATGGATGCCGATTGTCTTTAATGACCCCATACTGAGGATGAAAGGACAATTGAGAATCAAAATCGACAATGTCTCAGGCCGATTTAAATTTGTATTTATGAGAGCAGTTTTGATATGATTCCGATTTCCGAATCTCGTTTTTTCTCTCATTGGATATCGTCAAGAACATCTCGCAAGAATGCTGGTTGATGTACAGCTGTCAACAATTAGCAATTCTCAGTTAGTGGCAGGGTCTCTTTCAAAATTCAAGCGAGACGGGTTGTTGTGATGAATGGCAGCGAGAGTTTCGCCGTAATAGAGCGAAATCTGCCTTAACGAATGCAGACATGATCAATTAAACGACATTGTTTTCGATAACTTTGCAAGGATCCTGTGCTCAATCAGAGTTGTAAACGTGCTTTCGGAGTGCATCGGCGGACCGGTTGCAAGAGCGACGACATCTGATGATCGTTTTGCAGGTGTTGTTCGTGAAAGCAAACCCGGGTAACAGTCTTATGCAAGGATGTCAGATTTGGGTGTGGCTTTTCAATGACAGTCCAAGATTAACAGTCTCAAAATGGCTTAGAAAGTTCAACGGTTCGACACTAACCTTCTCTTCGTTTACATCATGAATTTGCAGGAATCTCGAGGTTGTTTTTCAGCTCGTTTATCGTGTCACAATGCTGTCAGAATTATACAGTAATCAGTAATCACGCATAAATTTAACAAGAGCTACAGTGAGGGCAGTTTTAAACCGACAACTTGTCTCAAT
>RBZT01000558.1:0-41255 GCA_003693705.1 Polymyxa betae
GTCATGCCCATTGGGCATGACAGAAGATCTATTGCAATTACAAACATGCTGGGCAACGGTCCCGCGGCATTTTCGATGGCGCAATCTCCAACAGAAACGAATCTTGGCGAGAATCCTGACAGGATTTCGGTCATGCCACCAGCAAAGCGAGGTCGCTCTTCAACGAACGATGATATCAATCGGGTAGGGTTTTATTATTGCATCATTCAAACTCTAACTTTTCTTACCATGCCTTAGATCCGCACTTATTTGTATTTTGAATAGGAGCGTTCCAACCGACAATCATAGGGCTGAGACAAGAAATGCCGATACTTTCAAACAGAGTTTACTAAGGATACCAATATGCCGGCAATTTGAGGGAGCGATCGCTTCAGAATTTCGGCGCAGTACAGTATCTGATTTTTCCTCTAACTACGAATAAAGTTGAAGATGCCTTATCCATTGGTGTGGTTGGAAGTTGCAAGGCACAGAAACGCTGAATCGACAACATATTCAAGACAACGAGCAGATCCCATACAAAGCATAGTGGATTGAGGCCGCGCTGTCCACTAGGGGTCAGCGCGGCCTCTATATCCACTAGTGGACAAAACGTTCGACCGTCTAAAGATTGTCAAAGCAACCTGTTAGATGATGACAAATTTTCCAAAAATGTGAATGAATGAGTTTCTGTTGTGCAGAAGGATTAGTCCGCTCCGGAATTCATTTAGAGTTTGAGAAAGGCCATGGTCTAGATCGCGCTCGGCAGGCGCCATGCAATTTTTTGACGAGAAATGAGCCGACCTGTGAATATTCAGTCCAAAATACATCATCCTCATTCTGTTGGGTGATTTGAACGGAGTGAATCTCGGCCTTGGCGCAGGGGTGTGGCAATATTCACAACGACCCTGTCCAAACCCTAACAACAGGCTGTAGACGTTTGCCTCTTTGCGAGGCCCTGACGGGTCCTCAACTTGTTTATTGGAGTAAACTAGCACGACCTCATTGTGTTAGTTCTGATGGCACCCTTAATACTCAGCTCTACATCCCATCATCTGAAGATTTTGAAGCCATCAAGTATATTTCAGTCGTTAATTTTGACAATAACGCCGTCCGTGGACTTCAATGCATCGATCGATCCCTTTTATTTCTGGAGTACCGTATGCTGTCACTCTAACTTGTGGTACTCCTTGGTATGCACGATCTCTGTGTAACACGTAAGCCTGTAACAAAACCCGCAACAATTAAGAACCATAACGTCGAAACGCCAGTCGCTACATTTTATCCAAATCAAACACATAGTCAAATGGTTAGGCAGATTGCGGTCTGTCTTCGTTAACGTGAAGATCATCGTCATTGTCTTCCTCGTCAGCGATAGGTTCATGTTGGCCAGACACAGGTCTACAGCTGTTGTAATGATCGCCATCATATGTTAGATGAATGGTCGCCTTCACGGACTTGTCCGGATGCCTCACCACCATACGGTTCCGCCTGAACCTATGAATGATAATGTTACATTCGTATACGAAAGCAGCCGCCTGAAGTTCCAGATGTCCGCCCCAGACGCCATTGCAGCTCATTCGCCTGCAGTATCTCTCGACGGATTCTTCGCCCAGGTACGGAGCGAACCATTCTTGGTGCGTGAGGATGTGATGCACGATACGATCACGGACGATGGAGGGCGCGGGAATAGAATTGAAATCTGTATATAGGAGCTGGTCGGCTATCGATGAGAACAGGCAGTTACCGTCAGCCATGACTTCCTTCACCGACAGATGCTCTTCGTCTAGCAATTGCTTTGCGAACATAGAGGACTATAGAAATCATTCAATAGAAATTGAGCAGCATTTGTTAGCCAGAGGAACAGAGAAATTCATTCTTCAATCGAAAGTTTTCTCGCAAAGATAACGAAATAATAGGTAATGTTACTTCGAGTCTCTTTCGCTCCCAATTGTATCGCATATAGATAGACTTTAAGCTAGGATGGGCAAAATCAGCTCGACACATTGGACATAGCATGAAGTGAAACGAAAGCGCCGGATTAGAAAATCAACAGGACAGAAATAAAACGAAACGAATTACAAGGTGGAATACTGACCCATTCTTCAATCTCCGAAGCACACAATCATGATGGAAGATGTGGCCACATTTGGGCTAAATGCAATGAGCTGAACCCAGGCTGTCTTTATAGCAGATAGTACAAATCTCGTCCTGTTTTAAACATCGAGGATCAGACGATCATTGCTGATGCATTCGGCATGACGTACTGCAATACGATGGCCATCTTCATCCGGACATTGTAAGCAGGGCAGACACGAACGTTCATAAGGGATCCCCAAACATTGGTGATGGCATGGAAGGACATTCTTGCAGGCACGTTGGCCTTTGGCCATGCATTCGTCATTCTTTGGGGATTTCCAGCATAACATCGATGTTAGAGATGACCCAATCTGGCCATGGTCTCCGGGCGAGTCGCTCGTTGACGGTCTCGAGATCGACAGCACTTTGCGAAAGGACGCCTCCGTTTGCTGAAGACTGCATGCAAGAACCAGCACGACCAGCGCCAGTTCCGACAGCCTCGACCAAGGAGCCATAGCGATAATTTGCATCTGGGTGGGGCCCGGAGCCGTGAGACGGGTCAAACACGACCTAAAACCCTAACGCACGGGAGCTTTGACATAAGGCCGGGGGTTCAACTCTCTCAGCTGATGATGATTTTTTGTTTTCTGATTTCGCGAATTCTTTTTTTGATTAGCATTTACAGAATAAATCTTCGAAAAAAAAGAGATAATTGTTTATGAAAGTTTGAGAAATGTGGGTTATTGTCAGGTCCTGCTCGCCAGTCCAGGATGCGGCCGAATTACACATGATGTATACGACCAATGTTATGCAGACTGGGATGAACGAACTGCTTCTGGCAGGCAGACAGGACACAAAGATGAGGGAGGCAATCCCCGAGCCCTATGACAATCGTGTGTTAAGATCGATGATGGATTAAGCAGGATGTAACTGTTGCGTTACCCCTGTTTAACTTGCTTTTGAATACACGAGCTATGGACAATATGTTGACATTGGAGCTGTACACAGGGAGCTGATGATAGAATATCTTCATAGCAGACGCAGCAGAACTCCTCCTAAAATATTCACAAAGTTCACATAATAGATATTTAATACAGAATTTCAAACAAGTGAACAATAAAGAATGAGGGAAATTTTCAAAGTAAGATTTTCACAAAGTTCGTTTAAGAGATATTTCATACATATTCTCTACAAGTTAACAATAAAGAATGAAGTAAATTTTCAAAGCATTGAGTCGAAAGATAATGGAAAGGCATTGAAAGAGGCGAATAAAAACAGCACGGAAAAATATCAGAAAAGAAAACTGACTGACTCCAGCAATATTGCGATTCTCATCAGGACATATTAAGCATGGCAAACATGCAGATTCATTAGCGATACCGGTGCATGGATGTCCGCATTGCAGGGTCCTTCTACAGACCTGTTTCGCTTTCGATCGGCATTCCTTGGCACTGCAGACATTCGGTAGAGGTCCTCGACCACCTTCACGAATCACCAATTCACAGAAACGGCATTTCGACTTGCAATACTGCTTGAAGGCGTCACAATCAAATCCGTTATGATAAGGGCTGGTCGAACAGGATCCGCAGAACTCAACCAGACAGCGACATCGGAATCGATTCTGAGCGCGGTGTTCGAGTGTGGCCGGGGTCATCTCGGATCCATCGATGGTGCGGATCTCGCCGTGATCGGCAACAGCGCCTGGAACCCTCTCGAATACATCCTTACAGGCAGGGCAGCGAATCACGATACCCGCAGAGATCAACTCGTCGAAACTGGCCGACTCCAGGCCATCGTATTCAAATTCGGATAACAGAGGCCGGTATAACGACGGCGGAATCGGACAACCGCAACCTTTGATACAATGAGGAAATATTCGTCGCAATACCGCAAATGAAAATTTTACAAAAAACTCGCAAAAAAGGTAATTATTATGAAGAATACATTATAAAAACTACTGAATGCTTTCAAATTGAGATCATTGATGGCAACACGTAATAACAGAGACAGGGATTACCATTGATAGGGCAGGACGTTCGCGTAGTGTAGCCGGCTTTAGTGTTGATAAGTGAAGCTCGAAGACATGATCGACAGATGAGATGGGGACAGACCTCCATCTTCATAATATCCACCAGACCACATAGCGAGCATCCAGGAGCAGCCTTCGCTAATGCCGGATAACAAGAGCTATCAAGCTGCAGATCAGAAGTATCCGCTGATATTGTCCCAGGCTGTATGTTGGATTTAAGTTCAATAAACTGAGATTGTGGTGGTGACAGAACTTGTGCTGAATACTCCGTGTTATTACAAATATCAACACTGGCAGATCTACAGGTTATTTTCTGGAAAATACGGCTGATACACGACATAATCGACTAAGGTAATGTTACACGACCCTGTTGACACGGCGTGGCCTGGTAACGTCGACATGTCCGGCCCTGATGATAGGGCGAGGCCGCACACAGCCCGCAGAAATCCGTCTCACAGCCACCACGTCCGCATTGATAACGGTGTTGGCGGCGATGGCCTCGGCCAATCCACGGCATCGCGACGTCGTCGTCCGGCTTAACACCGACCTCGTTACAGGTCGGACAGCGGACGGCGTCCGCGCAGGAATCATCACAGAAGGCGACGTCGGTCTTATCCACCTGCGGGCATCTCTCAACCAAAGATGATCGAGTGGATCCTGGGGCCAGTACGTACGACGGGGGGGGGGGGTGTCGGGCAGAAGCGAAGGCTGCCCGGATCCGGATGGGACGGTGGCCAGGGCACCGCCGCCCAGGACCAGTACGACCAGGACCAGGTCGAGTAGCGGCAGGAGGCGGGTCATGCTGGATCAGGAGGAATGCGACCCGTAGAGCGGTAGGAGGTAGGATCACGGGATGGACGAGATGGGCGCAGTCCGTCGAACGCCGTACTGGTCCTGGTCCACCAACTGTCCACATTTTGCGGCCGGATGAGAAGGACGTGACGGAAGTCAACGCCCGCCAGTGCCCGTTTGATCGATCGAGGTCCAGTATGTCTGCACATGCTGGACTTGGAAATCCGGGCTGTTTTCCCGCGACTGTTTCGTTACCGTAGGGTTTAGCGTTGAATATGGCATCTGTTGGTCTCATTCATCGATACCTAGGTGGATTACGTTACTGTCTCCACTCTCCACTCAGATCTATAAAATATTTCTCAAAATTTATTGGAAGTTATTAGTGTAACGTACTTGGCAGGGGCAGATACGGGTTTTGGGCAAGTACTCTCGTTACAACAGATTCGGAGTCGCACTCCAATTACCGCATTGTAAAATCGTTTCTAGAAGTAGTCAGGGATGGTGACGAGATATTTGCCATCAAGAGTGACCCATAGATACAATTCACCATCACCTGGGAAGGATTCCTCGGTGGGCGTACTGGACCGGGCCAGATACGCTTCATTTGCCTGACCTCAGCCACAATAGGCTCTGAACGTATGGAAATCATGGCTGAATATTTTGTGAGGAATCTGCCAGATATGCGGGCCATTGCTAGTTGCAAAGCGGAAAGCCTCCTGAAATGTCAAACTCGATTTTTTGCACATTATGTGATTGTGAAACTAGGTCGATTACCTGTCACAAACTGAGAGGATATTCCTGAAAACATTTCATATTAGAGTCTCTCTTTTATGCAACGAGTTATCTCAATTATATATTCGGATTCAGCTCTGTTTAGTTCCGTTTCATTAACACGTTTTATTATGGAACGTTTTAGGTAAAATTGGTTTTCACTAAACTTTATTGATTTTACGGCTCCCTTAAAGACGCATTTCAGAAAGACAAAAGATTACGGGAATACTGGGAAAAGTTCGGGAACTTGACGGCAGCGCCAGAAATGACCTTTTGTGGAAAGTTCCATCACCCACAGTTGAATACATTCAACAAACTAGACGATTCTACTCTATAACAGCGTCTCCATCGATAAAACATGCCATCTATTGCTATATAGGCCGTGGTATGATGTCCAACATAATCTATCAATATGGAAACTGTAGCGACATTCAGAGACCTCAGATTCCATTCTCACGGAAAGTTCAACTTCCAATCTAAAAGAGGCTGTTTGAGCACGTGCTGAATGATTTTTTCCTTTTTTTTTTCGTTTTTAAGGTTTGATAATTGTTGCCACAAATTGTCTTTTGTGATGCATTAAAATTTTGAAATCTGAAAGATGAGGAGAAGGCCATACAAGAGCGGCCACAATTATCTTCGGCCGTTCATTAACAACATCCCGATCGCAGGTCGCCACAAATCCGCTCGCTCCTGCAATTCGTGGTGATCGGCGCCAGTACGACCGGGTCGTGACCCCCCGATCCACGGACCTCGGCTCACTCTCCATCATCGCTCGGTTCGCATCACTACCCGACGTCGCAAGCATGTCGCTGACCAGCACGACCACGACGACCGCGAGCAGCAGCAGCAGCGGCGGCTTCCCGGGCAGCCACGTACTGGCCCAGGCCCGCATGTGGAGCCATCTGCTGATGATGACGATGATGTGGATGGCGACGGCGATGATGATCTCGCTGTTCTATCTGGTCCGACAGATGGCTGATTGGATGTTGACGCCGTCTGCAGGCCAATGTCCTCATCCGGGTGATGTCGTGTTAGTAACGGGGGCGACCTCGGGCATTGGATTATCCGCGGCTCTGCATCTCCGCGATAAAGGGTTCCAGGTGTTCGCCGGCGTCCGGAAAGATCAGGATTTCACCAAGCTGAAGAATATGGGATTGATGCCCATTAAGATTGATGTGTCGAGCAGCGATCAGATTCAGAAGGCGGTGAAGAAGGTGGAAGGGTTTCTGGGCCAACGTGGCGATGTTGCATTTGCTGGTCTGATTAATAACGCGGGGGTCTGTATTCCCGCACCTCTGGAAGATCAACCAGAGAGCGATCTGCGCGATATGATCGACACGAACCTGCTCGGAGCGGCGCTCGTGACGAGGGCGTTCCTGCCCCTGATGCGACGCTACTCGTCGCGTCTGATCTTCACGGGCTCCGTCAGCGGATATCTGCCGCAGCCCGCCGTCACCATCTACACGGCCACCAAGTACGCGATTCGAGGGTTTGCGCTCTCTCTGGCCGGAGAGCTGCGTCCATTCGGCATTTCGGTGTCCGTCGTTGAGCCATCCCAGACCGCCACTCCCATCTTTAATAAAGCGCAGACGGCGCTCGATCGTCTGGAATGTTCGCCCGAATACAATGGGCTGGTACGCCTCGTCGATGGGTACAACAAGATCCTGGTTCGTATGGTGGCGATCAAGCCGGAGCAGTCGTCCGACCACGCTCTGTACGCGGCGCTCACGTCCAAGTATCCGCGTCTGCAGTATCGCACGTCATGGATGGGCACACTGCATCACTGGGTGTCTATGTTTCCACCCGAACTGTCTGTTGATAAGATGGTAACATTAGCGTATCGAGCTCTGTATGGAATGACGCAGGGATGGTCGTGCTGATCCATTTTGTGGATACGTTTCAATACAGGACACCACTTTTGATACAGCAAAGCGTCGGTTTGTGTGCTGAGTATCAACCCTAACCCTAGATTGCATGAAAAACGCATGAACTCGGACATTCGGCCATCTGATCGGGATCCTAATTCCAGTACTTTTTAAGATCTTTTATGAGGAATGGTGGACTTAAACTGAACC
Organism: Polymyxa betae; assembly: GCA_003693705.1. Lineage (NCBI taxonomy): Eukaryota > Endomyxa > Phytomyxea > Plasmodiophorida > Plasmodiophoridae > Polymyxa > Polymyxa betae. The sequence goes on from RBZT01000558.1 coordinate 7,723, forward strand.
AGTTAATAATGCATACAAGATGATGGATACGGCCATACGACCTCTTGTTTATAGCACCTCCTATGGCAGAATCAACATAGAGCAAGGCAGGTAACGAGATTTTCTGTTGTGGCTAGGGTTTACGGCAGGCCGGTTTAAATATGGTAACTAATAAGTTTTATTTTCCTGAATTTGGGCAATTATAAATAGATTCCCAAATTTCAACCGGCCTGTTTTACAGTATGATGGAATGATTGGAGCTCGAGGCCCTGGCAGAGCCCACCATGTTTTTCGATCATTTATTATAGCTACAGGAGGTCATTTTGTATTGGTCAAAACTGCCTGTAATAAGTGTAGAAGATGGTGCGACACCATTAGGTGATGTATTAGACGGCATTGATCCTAACACTCCCTATTCACTGCCATAAGCATGCCTCTTATAAACTCGAATTGAGATCGAAATTTGACACATCCGTGTTTGATGGGGAATCTGTCTCCCCCAAATCAGGGCTATATATGAAGGTCTAATGTGAGAAAGATGATCTTTTAAGAAGGAACTTTCATGACAGCTAACCGAGAGTGAAAGTACTATGAGATTCGACAATATATTGCGAACGAATTCCAACCGTGGTTTCTGCTTGCAGATAGTTCGGAATTTTTGATCATTCTAAATCGGCAATATCCAGCCATGATGCTATATGGGGAATGAGGAATGATCAGTCCAACTGAGGTCTGAATTCGGTCAATTAGCCGTTCTTTAACATTCTCTCCGAATCCTTTCCCGAAATCTATTGATGATGTTACTCAGCAGCTGGGTTCACTCCTTTTACTGTAACCAGCATTTCCAGTGCAGCAATATTCCAAATTAAGGTCGTTGTTGGAAATCGGGAACTTGTTCGACTGAATCTTTGACATTTGCCTACTGAAGGAACCAACAAGTGCCGCCTTTGAACCAAAAATATCGGAGAGCATTAAATCATTGTCAATGTTAGAAGGACACGATTCCAAGAATGACAGTTTTAGAGAATGACCAAATATCCGAGTAAATGTTGAGATCCGGCCTGATATAAATCCGAACCCGAAATTTTCTAAACAACAGCCAACCCGTTCTCCGAAGATGAATTCTATGGCTGATAGTGTAGATTCTGCGATTGTTACCTTACTTTATCATTTCCACATCCTTGAATTGGCGACAACCTGTTAGATGCCGAGTTCATGGCGAATGAAGAGACGCCTATGAGATCCTGTTATGATTGACTGTAGAGTTATCCTCGTTCTAGTTCAAGCCAGGACCAGCTTCTCGTTCATTCATTTACAGCATAATGTCAAAGGATAAAGGACGAGGAAATATAAACAGATTATAGTAATACCCACTCCTGAAGGCAGATAATTCTTGGCCCATAAAGGAATTATATAGAATGGCAAGTATAGAAAGAGAGAAACAACAATGAAAGCAATCACACCCAGAATCAGACCCTGAATTAGCAATTTCAATTTTGAAATAAATGGAGGTAAACATCTATCAGTGAATGACAGCAATCAACGACAAATGACAATATGAAAGCAGTAATATAAAGAAGAAATGTTTCAATGATGACAAAGAAACGAACCTCATGTTGAACTAATCTGACCCAGAAGATTAGAGAGATAAGAAAGAAGCTGAGCAAGCCAATAGCGACGGCGGTGGGTATGACGTGAACTATCCATAATGAAGGGACAAATGTTGGTAGCAATGCAGTGATAATCAACATTGTTAATAGTACACGATTCTGCCGCATATCTGATGGATTCCAGAACTGTTCCAAGAGGTAATCCTAAAGCGTATGAATCAGAAATCTGAAGCGTGAAAACAGAGATGAAGAAAAGAGGAAATAACGAGTCCGAAAGCATCAACAGTAAATTCTGTAAATGAATCAGCAATCATGAAGACCACCTTAATTTGGCTGAAAGGGGAAATAACACGCCAGATTCTGTCGAATGCAGCAGAGCGGGCAGAAGCATTCTGATGTATTATGGTCAATGTGATGACGGAAAATCAATACAGACTCACAGGTTGATTTTGAACATTTCTTGGTCGCATCTGTATGAAACATAAGAGATCAGAATATAAAAAATTCGGAAGGGATTTCCTACCGGATCGGAGATGGTTTCGGATACAGCAAGAGATGGTTGTATATGTTCCTGATATATCTTCAGACAACGTTCGTGAACATTTCAGGAGGCGAGATTACGAACCTGATGGGACGAAAAATCGATCTGCCATTGCTGAACGGCGGGAGCCCGTACAGGTTTACAATTATACCATTGTTCGAGATCATTTTCAAGCCCATGATAGGCCCACAAATTCCTGTCCCGGACTACATCATTACAGGGAGGTAGATCTCAGCATCTGCTGTCATTCCAACCAAAAAATTCGACTAAATGTTATCTTTGAAAAAAAAAACATTGAAAGTTGCTGATGAAATGAATCTTTGTCCGGTGACGGTCAATAAACGAAAACAGAGGATAAACGGAGACGTACTGTCCATGGTGATATCCGCATGGTTTGGTATTATGGGGGACTTGCGAATCGGGGCATTCTGCGGCGTCGTACCATGGGTGAAGAGGCCCGTGACTCGCGTCCGGAACTCCGAGGTGTTCGAACGGCTGCGACCCGCTGCCTGCGCTTGTCCAATGACTGACAGTCCTACAAGCATCATTGCAGGAGCCAGAACTGCAGACGGCATGACCTGAAACGACCAGAAATGCCACTCCGGGAAAAAAGACAGCTGCGCACTCCGCGTTACACCTTGTGACTGATGGCTTGTCGGACGTCTTCGTTACTTTTCGTGCATAATTCATTCATAATACATTTCTCCCTACGAGTTGAAGAATACCATACCGAAAATTTATAATAAAAACACCATAAAACTTCCAATAGACCTCATAGCTGTTAGGGTTAGGGTTGTCTGACTTGCGAAGGACCAACAGGATTCTAAGGTGGCCAATTGTTTTGATAATCCACGACGATGTCCTTGAGCCCTACTCATTGTTCAGAACAATGTCCATCTACTCGTCGTACTGGAGCCGATTCTGGCATCATCATGGTATGAAGATTGTGGCGCCCGAATGTATTCGAGAATGGTTTCATTTAATGATTCTAATTCGTGAAACAAACCGGCCTGCTCTGCTGCTACCGTCTCCCATTTTTTAAAGGGTTATTGAGTGAAACAGCCTTCCATGGATCATGAAGCCACACCATTCGATTATAACGGTCTTGATGCGATTCACCAAAACCTTCAAACTGTTATTAAAGATCGAAAGTCTTGCCTGTAAAGCGTATAGAAAAGGTTCTTTTTCATTTAAGGAACAAATTATTTCCTTTTGATGTCAAAGGGGAATAATGATTCCGTCGCTTCAAACAAAAGTGATCCGACCCGGTTTCAGCAGAGACTAGATAAAAAATGTGTTTTTCTAATCTCTGGAATGAGTATCATATGCGAGAGGATATCAGTCTTGGATATCCGAAATCTCTACCTCCAGATAGTTCCTATTCAATTCCAACATTCCCTTCAGGTTTCTGGAAGGAACGCGGACACAAACATTCGAATCCCCTCTATGGCCAGCTGGTTATCAAGAAGGGTCATACTGTTCCGGCCCAAAAAAGCATTCATTGCGGACATAGGCTCGTGATCCAATCGAAAGAGACTTGACATTTCAATCACCGGTTGGCAGCTTCAGACTGAGACGATCTCAGACAGCATGGAAAGAGCATTTATGGTAAAGCGAACATCAATGATCACGGTTGAATGGAAGAAATCCGAACTCGCTGATTCAGTGTTAATCTCGGATTTTGTAGAGTTCACGGTACTGCTGATGTTATCAATGACATAATGGCTGAGTAAGAAACAGAGAGTTCCAATCGATTTTTTATCATGCAGTTTGTTAGAGGTAAGAGCATAGCTTTATATCAATGCTAAAGGACAATCGAGCTTGCTATAATGGAGCAATTCTCCTAATTCGGTTGCTCTCAATCCTTAAGCTCTCTGCAGAAGCAGAAGTGATAGATCTTGTTGCCAGTATTTAGGTCAAGAAATCAAACGCAACATGAGGAAAATTGGTCTGGAATTTAATAAAACTTTTCTATCATTCGGGACTATGTGGATTTCCATCCAGCTCTCTTTAATCGTGTTACCGATGCGGATCATCTTACCTCTGTAATTTCTGATAGGGCGTTTATAACAAAGAGATTGGCGCCGCCCCCGGAAGCCCAGGTCGTGAAACAAGACGGCAAACTGCAGATCTCATAAAGGGAAACATTTTCGCGTAAAAAAAACACGGAGGCGGTCGGCCTCATAGTGGCGAACACAGACTCGTCCTTCGGGCGCTGCGCATCGTATCGGTCGTCTTCAGCGTACGCAGGGACACTTCAATCAACGCCAATTGGAACGATTTCAACATAGTCCGTGGGCTGACAATAAATCCAAATGTAGTTTCGTCACTCATCATTGAAACAAAGGCAGACCCACGGGTTTATTTACGCTACCAGTCGCAGAGTCGTTCGGCAAACTCGGCAGCAATAATGCCGAATGAGAGCTTGACAGGGAAAGAGAGATCTACTTGAGGCATGAAACCCTAACCCTAACATCCAATTAGGCTCTATGACTATCAACGGAGTCCAGGCAGGGTCAATCCCGAATTCAAAGAATCTGTTTATGTGAGATATTTGGGAGAGTTACGAAATTGTTTCGATCGCAGGAGGATCTCCGATTCCAACTGCTGCTGTCTTAAACACGATATACATAATTCATTCAACATTTCATCTGGCTATAAAGCAAATGTCAATAATAATCAATCAGAGAACGGTGGGATTTCAGACCCGTGTTCGTAGCGACGAGGATTCACCACCACCATGCGATCTAACGCCACGAAACGGTTCCTGAGATGATTGATCAGCACACAAAGAGATCCATCAAAAGGGATAAAACGAACATTGCATCGGGAGCAGCGATAGACCGAGAATATTTCCAGAGTGAAATCATGATAGAATCGCCTCTCTCGAACTGTTAATCGACCATACAGATATTCAAGTCGTAAGTTCTCCTGTACCAGAATCTGCAAAAATCCATGTCAATCCATGATAGGAGAAAAAAAGTAAAAAAAAGCAACAAAAAAGGAAGAAAAAGCTACAAATAATGTAAGAACAAGCAACAAAATAAGCAACAAAAAGAATTAAGAAAAATCAACAAAAAAATCAAAAAATCAAAAAAAAAAATCAATAAACCAGTAAGAAAGCTACAAAAAAGTATGAAAAAAACTAGAAAAAGTATGAAAAAGATACAAGAATTTGCAGAAAAAATGGCAACAGAGCACATACAGCGACTTTTCTTTGAAATTCTTTTTGTTTGTTCAGAAAGTTGCTTCTTTGAAACTTTTTGTGATTTTTCAGCACGGTGTTCAGTGTCGGAGTCTCTATTGTCTCCGAACAAGATGGGCACGAAAGGAAATCGAACGTGATCCGCGTACTGCGGTTCAATCTGTTTGGCAGGTCAGACCCGCAATACGCCTTCCGGAGTCAGTTCGTTACCCGGTGAAGAGCCGTTGCAAGACACAATCATAATGGAATATGTGACCACATCCCACCTGAATACACGGACTTGTACTTAGAGCGTCCTGGCTGCAGATCTTGCAGATCTCGTCCTGAACAAATCATCACTTGAAATCAATTACGATACAGCCGCTTACAGCTCGAATAAATCCGTCCGGATCCGGACAATATAAACAGGGTAGACAGGATGTCTGATCTTTCGTCCCCAAACACGGATGCGAACACGGAAGGATCTTAGAGCAGGCCTGGGCGGCCTTTCGGGTACAGGGCTCGGAGTTACAGATCGCCGGGGCCATCCGGTTGCTGATATGGCGGATCACGGAGCGCAAGGCCGAGCCCGGTACGACCGATCGACAGTATCGGCATCGGGATCGACAGGCGGACTCATACGCGGCGCAATCGACGCCGTCATGGTACGGCATCCGGCGGCAGGACGCACAGAACTCCGCACCGCACAGGCAGCGAACGCGGCCGTCGGCGGACGACGACGGCGTGGCCACCTCACGGCACGACGGACAGCGATGGAACCCATGGCAGACAGTCGGGTGGGGGTGGCCGCAGACCGCCACGGACTCGTCCAGCCAGCGCCAGATGCGATCGTGAGGCGAGACGAGCCCGCCGCCAAACCACTCCGGGCTGGAGCGGCAGTCGAAGAAGCGATCGGGGGAGTCCGTGGTGGCGGAGTCGACCGGCGACGTCGGGCCAGTACGGGGACGGTGCAGGGAGCCGGAGTTGGTGCGGACAGCGCGCCCTGCTCCGTGAGCGTGATGAAGCAGGAGAGAGGCGACGACCACGATCATGATCAGCGACATGATCGAATTCGTCGCAAGGAGAGCGGCGGCGGGAGATCGCAGAGGCGCGTCCACCCACACGATGGACCACAGGGAAACCCTAACCTGCGCAGTCCGCAGATTGACTAGTCGCAGATCGAGAACTTTCTGTGAAATCGATTGGGGTGTCTGAGGCTCTGAGTAACCTTTCCCAGATGGTGAAATTTGTTAAAGATTTGAGCTCATTCTGTATAGAGAAAACAGCTGTTATAATGTCCATAAAAACATGACAAGGTGCAGGATGGTCACGACTCTCCAGATAGGGTTAGAGTTTCGGGTCAAATCCTCGATACAGAGACACAGACATAAAGAGTGAGCCTCTGAGCTTCGTTACCATGTCTCCGAAATGTTCATGAAACCCATTCAATAACGTTACAGTTTCACCTAAAACACCGTTTATTTGATCTGGTTAAATGAATGGCTACAAGTTCATGCAAGGATAGTATTAAGACGGTCACATCAGCTCATTTGTTACCGTATGATGAGATACCATCTCGATGTTTTGTCAACATCTCCAGCCGAATCAGCAGATAGTGCATCTCGGTCATTTCTTCGACATCTATTGACTATTGACGCCAATATGCGGATGTTGTTCGACAAAGAGTCACTCAGAGCGGATGTATTATGAAAGGGGTGAACAGGGATTACTCTGTGCCCAATTTAATCAGCTGGAGATTTGAGGAATGAACTAACCCTAACCCTAACGATGTGTTTAATATGAAGGGAAGCGAAGGTTGATCCAGTAGTATCAATCCAATGTCCGTGCCAAACCCTAACATGACTGAAGAGACCCAAAGGCCGAATGGCCCCCGAGTCAGCCCAAACTGCGTGATTCTATCCGGCCTGGATGAGATCTCGGGACTGAGCGATTTCTTGAAAATATGATTCGTAATATTCGTTGGAGATCTTCGCAACATTGTCACGGCCGTATTGCTCCTGGCCGTACTGGGCGTCGTCGACAACGCTGTTCTTCGCTAAACTGATTAATCCGGGTCGGACTTCCATGGTCCTCTGAGATTATTAACGTGCCGATGCCGGACAATAATAAATATAGCCTCTTCATCATCTCGTGCTTAAACAGCAACCCGTTCCTATAATCACATGGCTCAAAAAGACACATAATGGTCAATATAGGAGCTCCTTCAGTCCTTCTATTCAATTTCGAAGGGGCCATATTTTACCGGTTTTGTATAAGGACGAACGTTTTGTCGACTAGTGGATCGAGGCCAGCAAATCCCATACAACAAATGGTGGAGAGAGGCCGCGCTGTCCACCAGGGGGACAGCGCGGCCTCGATCAACTAGTGGACAAAATGTTCGACCGTTTGTATAGGATCTCGATGTTCAGCCGTCTATGTCCGGACCATATCCAACATAGTCATGAAATTTTTACCCCGGACATCTGCGGAACCATCCACAGCCCGCGCCATGTGAATAACCGGAATGTTCCAACCAGTGGAACCTTTCCGGACGTGATCCGAGTCTGTTCTCAACTAAATACAATTCTTATATTCAAGTTTTGATTTTCGCCCCGCCTGGTTTGTTTAGACAGCTTGGTTTGCGCCACTGTCTGGGTTGTCTTTCGATTAGAGCGGTCCGCAAATACACAGAAAGATACCTTAGTAGCTTGCAGCTGCGTAAGTCCGGATGGATTTGGATTTACTAGTTTGTTGACTTTTCCTTAGCGCAAGGATGATACTACTCAGGCATCGCCCTAATATCTACCAAGGGCTCTTACTTCAAGTTTTAGAGCCTTTCCATTTATGTTAGTCCAAATATCGTTCGGCCCTATTAGGAGGGCCTAAGAGAGGCTCGACAAGATAAAGGTAGGCATCCGCCCAATCCTAAAGGAACTCGAACCCATGTACCCTAACTCATCTATCTGGGTGTACCCAGCTTTCAACATAGTTTGTTATATATAGCATTCATTGTCATATGCGCAGGAGAGGAACTCGCCCATAAATTTACTGTGAGTATAAAGCGCGGAATTAAAGCTTCTGATGCCTAATGCCTAAGTTCGGGACCCAGAGAGGGACCCAGCGGGTCCTCCGATCCTTTGAATTGTTGATTTTTCATACAGCTATAAAATGTTTAAATCAAAGGAGTGGCTGGACCTATGCTTTAAAATCAACCGAAGAGGATGAATGTCTCCGTTCATCCTTTTTCAACATCGAATTTCTCTTGGAGAAGTGCCTGGAGTGTGATACTATCAATTTGAGCATGCCGACACCAGTTGTAATGGGCGTAGACCTGGCGAATGATGTCGAACATGAGTTCAAGGCTCTCAGCATGGAGCTGGGGCGGAAGTCAGCGCCCTACTCAGAAACCGCCACCGAGATTATTGGCCAGGCCGGGTATATGATCGTTGCCCTGAGGAGTATCTACATGTGGGAGGATCAACACTGGGCCGTGAAGGCGGCAGCGATTGTCACGCTGATCGTCGGGCTGCCTGGCCTCTACCTGATTATAATCAGAGCAATCTGGTCCAGCACCGCTCTAAACCGATCCTCACGACGTCTGAGACTGGCCGGCCATTTCCCATATTTCGTAAGGACGCCGATACTGGGGGGGCTGTTTTGGTCTACTACAAGGGCGTGGCCCGATACTGGGCTGCAAGCGGTGGCCGCGCCTGGGCAGCAACCGGGGGCCGCGCCTGGGCTGCAACCAGGGGCCGCGCCTGGGCAGCAACCGGAGGACGCGACTGGACTGCAATCGGGGGCCGCGTCTGGGCAAGATCGAGGAGACTTGTTCAGTCATTTTTTTCTGGCTCAGGACCAGCATGTGTCTTTGGTATTGGGTCACTTCTCGGCTGTGGTCACGTTGTTTTCGGTTCTGCTGACCATCTGCGGTTTGGCGCTGGTCAGGCTGCTGACGAGCGCCAAGTACCGGCAGCCAGGTACCGACAGCCTCTGAGCCGGGATGGATGTTTGAAGAGCCCCAACTGTTAATGAATTTCCTGCATTAACGCATATAAATAAATATCAGTATTTTGAATGGACCACCCTATTAGGCTTTCACACACAACGGATCGTATCTTCATCCTTGCAAGCCCCCAAGCTTTAGGGGCCGTCTTGCCACAGGACTCATCAAACCCTAATCCCCGCAGTCCACGCCAAAGAGGCTGCTTCGCCTTCCAGGAGTCACGCCTGTACGGCCGCACGGCGGTGCCCAGCCTCCTGTACGGCAGTATGGCAGCCACGTCGACCAGCAGGCCACGCCCTGTCCATTCCCAGTCTGTCATGACATGACCTACCTTTATTTTATTACGCTTATGGAACAATGAAGGGCGGTATACGACATGTACTGGCTTCAAAGCTACTCATTCATCTGCTTGACGATATCATTACATTTTCGTTCTTTCGCCGAATGCCGGACCAAGCAGAGCAGATGCTCGATCTCGTGGATTTACAGGCGAAGCCAGCAAGTGCCGATCGTTTTGGCATGCTCTGTGTTCGGGGGCGGCTGGCGAGATATCGCTTCCCGGATTCTCGGCCAGCGATCGTTGATAGCCGATTTTGTGTACGTTCGGACATCGAGCCGAACTTGTCGACTATCAGTTTGACGACCTCGATCCAAAACAACGCTCGTCGACATCTGATATTATCTCCTGGAGATAATCGTCTTCATCGGGGGAAACCAAATCATTTTGCCCGTCAACTCAAAAGCCTCTTCGAAGAGAAAACATTTCATGAAACGAAGCAATTTCAGATTTGCAATAACGAATATGGAATTGCATTGATAGCTATCAAGGCAATGCCAAGGTACTATCGGTCATGCTGTTAGGGAATAGCGCCGCCTGATGACAAAACTCAACGAACTAGACCAATCGAATCCAATCGAATCCAAAGAATATGGAATAGCAGAGGCAAGCAGAAAATCCCAGAATCAAAACGCGTCGAAGGATAAACAGGAAAGGATAGAACCATTATCGACCTGAATCTATAGCCGGGGAATCTCGATATTGGGTTAAAATATAGGGATCGTGTGTTGATTTCATACATGACGTTATATGTTCTCATATATTCATGATATGCCAATGCTAAAGGTCGAATGGTTTGTTTGATCGCGTATTCACCTCCGATCCATGGTATGTAGTAATTGAAAATACATTTGTTCCTGTAATCTGCTTACGCCTTTGGCGCCATCATCAGCTGCAGCCCAGTCAGGCGCTGCTTCACAAGCGGGCTCCATTTCACACAAGAAACATTGTCGCCCAAATACAAGGCTATGAGCGGGAGTAAGCGCAGTAGGTAGCCGGTGTTTTACAAGTGCGCGACTGTTTTGGTTGCCTTTTCATTGGCAAATGATTTTTAAGACCAAAAAGTGCGTCGCCTAAACTGTCTGCTTTTATAGTGGGTTTGTGAAGTATTACACTCAGCAAACATGCCATTTTCGCGAACTATAACGCAATTAGTGCTCAGTTGAATTCTGAAAAGACTGCATAGACGCATTTCTACCGTAAATGACAAGAATTTGCAACCCACTGATTTTTTGACTTTTCTTGCTTGTTTACTATTTACTACTGTTGCAATTTTTCCGCTAGTTTTATCACAAAATCGCGGATCAAAAACACAGAAGTCGAGTACCGTAAACCCCGTAGAGTTGGCCCCCCTCATGTTCCATTTACAGTGAGTTTTTCGTATGAGGGGGCTAGGTTTACGGGAAACTTTTTACCATGAGTTTTGGCGGCTCTTTAAACTACGCATTCAGCACCGGCGCGTCCTCCTGATTGTAACGATATAAAAATAGCTCCATTCTGACATCATGACGAAGCGATACCTCGAATGGGCCATGAAGTTGATTATCGTAGACGAGGCGTATAGTCCAAACAATATTAAACCAACAGCCAATAAGTGGAGAGTGGAGCCTGCTCAAATCAGGCGTTGGAGGATACAGAAGCTCGATATGTGTCAGAGACATTATGCTGAGCGCAACCCACCTTAGATCCCCCCCGTACTACGCACTCTTTCAGCCGGCAACTTGAGCTCACACTCACAGTGAAGCCTCACTGTTGCTGGCAAACACTATCTCTTCGCCATTACGGCCTTTTCATACTTGTAATTGCCTATAAAACATACCATCTTCCATCCCTTGCTTGTTCTCTCGTCTCTTCTCTCGTCGCCTGTCTAGCTCTCCGAAATCACCTTCGGTCACCAATCTCTCTCTCTCTCAGTAAGTCAGCCGCTGTTTGACACTAGTCTCTCTCTGTACGACTTCCGCTTCTGACAATATGAGCGATTCTATTAAGCACCTGAAGCGAAAGAAGGCTCTGAAACGGAATGATGCAATTCCCTTATTTCGATAGCTTTTGCTTCGTTTAGCGACATTCTCTGAGTTTTCATATTTTTCCAGAATTTGGCCAAATTTATTGGCAAACTTTCCGTTTTTACTGCCTGCAAGATAATTCCGGGGGAGGAACCCAACGCGACAGCTTTCAACTCCATTACGGATCAAGTGACAGGCAATGGCATATTGAGTCACACCATCAAAGTCGACAACCACCGGCTTGAAGTGAACTAGGTCGCCGGAGCAAATGTAAAAGCCACAAAAGTCATGAGACTCGCAGGAGCGGCCATTTGTATTAGCATTAATGCCTACAATTTCTCCATCTCCGATTGCTACCATCGTGTAATGGAATTATGGTCCGTGGCCAAATGTTCCGTTGGGGGGCCAGCTCTCCGGGGGGGCCAACTCTACGGGGTTTACGGTAAATTGCTCCACAATTTAAGGAAGACCGTCGCGCACTTTTGTTCAACCGTCTTACGACTGCTTGGTGCTGAGAAATTTCGCAACGCCAAGTCCGACTATGACTAATCGACTTCATTGGGCCGGAGATGGTTGGCCCAACAATGATCTACCTGATACTGAGCCTATCTCAGTGCTTGGCTACATTCGATTCTGTGCCTAGTAATGTTACAGATTCTCTGGATCATGTTACCTTTAATCATCCCGACTTCGAGATTACAGACACCGGAGTAGGATTGCTGGCTCAGCTAGAAGGCATCTCTCTTTATTATGCATTATAGGAACCGATCTACCATAATTCTTATCCATTACAGCATTCTGATTTTGACCTGGATATCAATTTTGACGTATGAGATGATTTTATAACAGTGGTGTTATGAAATTGATTTATAATTCAGATAACTGAGAACGAAATATTTGAAATATTTGACACCCTCCCTGATATTGGAATGTTATCAACGCCAACGTTTCTCTTACACCATACAGATGCTGCAATGGCGTTTCATCCAATTCAGGAAACTCCGAACGAAATGCTTCCTTGTCAAGTCTCACGTCTTAGAAATCGCTGAGATTTTCATAATCAGAATGATTGGCCTAGTCATGTTACAGACTCACTGGAACAGACTCATGTTAGCTTTAATCAACCTGACCTCGAGATTACAGATTCCGGAGTATGGTTGCTGTTTCAGCACGAAGTCACCTCTTGTTTAACATGCATTATAGGAGCCGATTCTCCATAATTCATATCCAATCCAAGATTCTGACTTTGCCCTGGATGTAAATTTTGATGTATGAGATGATTGTATAACTGTGGTGTTTTCAAATTGATATTTGATTCAGATATTGACAGAAAATGAAATTTGTGAAATATTGGACGGAGTTTATGATATTGGAGCGCTATCAACACCAACGTCTGGATTACATCATACAGATGCTGCAATACCTCTTTGGAAAATCTGAGATTTTCATAAACAGAATGATGCGCCTAGTAATGTTACAGAGAGTCTGGAAAGACTCAGGTTGGTGTCTCTACACCTGTCGTCCACGTTTCAGAGCCCGGAGTAAGACTGCTCTGTCAGAAAGAAGTCAGATCTCCTTAAAATGGTTTATAGGATCTGGTTCTCCATGATTCAGATCCAATATAAGACCTCTTTAATACTCCAAGTTCCAACATCTCAGATTCCTATTTGGATTTGATCAGTCCGGCTTTACCTCGTATTCCGGAATCTATGAATGTAGGCTTCTTTATCAAGTCTAATGTCTTACAATTTTTCTGAGAGATTTGTATAGAATGATGAACCTGTCGAGAAAAAAATCCCGGAAACGTCCTCGTGTTGGCGAGACATCGTCTCCAACCGACTTTCTGGATTCCTTCAATCACGATGTGACTGATATCAATGATTATAACAGTCTTTGCAAGTTTCTGGTGAAATTGAATGTGCCTTTCTGTCCGCCTGTATTTTGACTGTACTTTTAGATCAAAGAGCCGAGTGATGAGGAACTTGAATTCCTGTCTGCAGAGTCCGATGGTGCTGCAGGTCTATGCTCCATGACTTTAGTTATCAATGTAAAAGGACATGATCTGGATGTGAGCGAGATTCCGCGAAGCCGTTATGCTCACAGCACATTACAGAAACTGATTCTGATCGCGAATCTGTATCGGAAATTGATCGCGGCCTCTCGGATGTTCAAATGGATTTGGAGGAAGGTTGATAGGAAAATACGGACTTGGTTGTCTGTTGTGGGTCGTCCTGTAATGCGATGTGTCATGAAATGATGCCAGAAGAATCTCCGAATGTTTCAGACAGTCTGGGGGAATTCCTTCCCTTGTTCGAACGTGCATAAAAAATGTTCCGGAGATGAATGCCCATCCAAACTGTTAACTGCCGATCAGCCTATGAATCAAGTCCGTGATTGCCATGTTGACCATCCTGCTCAACCTTGTCTGGAAAATCCGTCCGTTAAACGGAAATGTCTCTGCTCAGCTCCAAAAACTCCCGCTCTGGCACTGTTGAACAGTTTGCCTGAACTTCTGAAATTGTTTGATTTTGGTGTCGAGAGCATCACAGACTACAAAACTTTGTGCGCTTTTCTCGTGAGTTTTCTTCATTTAGGATGCGGAATTTCACGCTGAAACTGTATTGCAGAAAAAGCCGCCTGATGACGACGAATACGCGTTTCTTACGGACAAAAACTTTATGAAACCATCAAGTGGGAAGAGATATGCTCCACAAGACCCGATTATTATCAAAGTTCTCGGTGATCAGCTCATATTGACCGAAATCTCGGACATCTCATCGTCAGAGACCACGTTACACAAGTTGATATTGGTGGCCAGTTTATTCCTAAAAATTGTTCGGGCTAAGAGGATCGACCCGAAATTGGACCTGATACGTCCAGGCTGTCATAATTGGCAGGCACGAACACTTTACCCAGTATTTTCATGTGTTACAATATGCTGTCAGAATGATCTTCGGATTTTTCAATCTCGATGGGGAAATCCGTTTGCGCATAGTCGTTTTCGGAAGCTTTGTTCGAGGCACAATGGCAAGTGCGGATTTGAGACTCTCATTGTCAGTGACCATTACAGATACTCCATCAAATCACAATTAGTTTGTGATAGAGAACGCCTTTCTCATTGTCTATTTAGACACTCTATGAAAGGAGTTGAGACGGTATTACTGTGTTCAATTTTATTCGTATTAACTGAATAAATCACAGAAGGTCATGCTGGATTGTATTCAGCTAATGAATAATTACCTGAAGAAGAAGAATCTGATATATTCACCTAAACTGAGAGAATACCTCCTGAATTCTCTAAATCCAGTATTATACTGTCTTAGAAATCATTGTAATAATGATGTGGATTATTTCACTCATATATTTGACTTTATATAGATCATTATCAATTCCATCACAATTACTGTTCTGGACATCCTGGACAATGTCCTGCTCTTGTAAATGCTAACAAGAATGTTTTATCAATAAAGGATTGCTCAAATTGACTCAGTTCTACAAGTGCGTAATGCTCCATATTTATCTACTTTCTTGACATTAAGAGATGGATCCATAAAACCAATCACCAACAAGACCAAAATTTCAAAATGTTTTGTTTCTGCAATGGCGAATTTTGTCAAAAATGCAAATTGCGGATTCGTGAGGGGTCCTCCGGATATCGTTCAACCACTTCAACAATAGAATGATAATCCGGACAATGTAGTCAACCAAATTCATGATCCCATTAGGCATATTTGTGTAAAAAGAATAGTGCATATTTCTATCTTCGTTGAGCGCTTAACCTACGAATATTCTCGGAGATAGATCCGCCCAGGCATGATGGCTGTATTTTTAGCCCTTCGGAGGGCTTGCGGACCTGAACAGTGAAATCAATCACGACCATCCCTACAGGGAGTTGAGCCCTGAATCTTCACGAGGCTGTCGAGGTCCCAAACTGCTCTCCCAGCTTTCAATATCATTGCGGCTATATCTCAAAGCCAGCTTTCGCTGCTTCCCGCAACAATTTCGACATATGTTTTGCTATGTGTCCATAGAGTGTCGTAAAAATAGTGTATTCGGGCTGCTTTTGTATTTTGCGCGATCTTTATTTAGATAGCGTGCGCGTCAGTTTTGAGCATCTGATACGTAGATGTTCGAGTGTTTCGCGCTTGAGTATACAACATCGGCATTTATATTTATCGTTCTTAAATGAATATCTCTTTGGATATTCATTGAACTGACTCGATTTCCCATTCGTATCAAGATATCTCTGTAGTCTCGCTCGGGCATTTTTCTTCAAATGTAACCGGTATGAGCTTCGTAAAAGATCATTCTGGGTTGGTTCCCCAGATTGTGCGGCGTCCTTTGCTAATTCATCAATAGCATTGCTTTCCGGGATCGCCGCTCGGTTTGGCTAGAAGCGAAGTACAGTTCCACTGTAATATTTCGGGCCAGTTTGGCAAGATTCTTTGCGCAATCTTTAACACTGATATCGGACTTGAAATATATCATGGCTTGACAATCCCTTTATCAAATTGCGATGATTTCCGATAACAAGTTTGTGACGGATTTTATCATCTTTATGCTCTGGTTTATTATGATGAAGATTGAACAACGATAGTGCTGTTCTGATATTCATTGTATGAGATTCGTACGTGCTGAGCATCGAGAGCTCAAGAAGCGATTTGAAACTTTTTGTCTGCTTTTGAGGGAATCGTATCTCACATCGAGCTTGTGTCGGTCTAAATTCGATGGGGATTCTTCAGACCAGCCAGTACGAGAACCAGCTCGACCCGGCTCTGTATGATATTCCCTCTCCTCGTGTTCCTTCGGTAAAGGAGCTTTTGGACTATGCAGTGACAATGTTATGAGAATCAATTATCGTTGAAATTTATAAAATTCTGTATTTTTCTCAAACATTTCCTGGCTGTGTTATATCGTGCCTGCACAAGGCACAAATCCTCTTCAGTCTGAGCCAACGCTCAATACACTCCTTATCAAACTAACCGACAGTTGAGTGAATCTTCGCCTCTGCCGATCTCAATAAAAACTTACCGAATGCCCACAAGGCAAAGTGATAATTTCATTACCAACTTGGTAATCATTCATGCAGATAGCACATTGTGTGCCTGATTCATCGACAGTTCCATCTGGTCTCGTTATCGGATTCCCGTCGAATGTTTTATGCGGCAGTTTCGCAATCATGCGGCTCGTTGCCCGTTTTTCGCCAATTCCGCAGGCATGCACTACAAAAAAATCTTATTACACCGATCATCCAACAAATCGGATACTTACAGCAAAGCAGTAGAAGCGGAAAGCAAAAACAGGTTGCAAGACACAGCAGCAATGGAATCGCAAAACAGAAATAAACGAGGCTGATTAATGCGACTGCATAATAGTATGATATTGGTGCAGTAAGGCGACATTCAGACGAAGAAAAGTACCATAAATTGCCCAAAAACCAGACGAAAATCAGGTAAATTAGCAGCAAAGAATCGATTAAGCTAATCCATACTGGGACAGATATTCGCCCGATCCTGGCGTTATTAATAAAGTAAATGCTTAACGGAATTCGTAGGACTAATCGACCCGAGTAAAGGAGAATCCATCGCCTCATTGGAGCCTCAACACAGTATTCATAGGGCCAGACCACGGCCAGGATGACGATCGACGTCAGAAATTCGGCGACCTGATAGATCAGCCAAACTAATTGCCATGGAGCGCGCTCCCTGATTTCATTAAGGGCATGCCAAGCATTCACACGAACTCGACGACGGCCGTCAGCTGCAGCAGCAGCCGTGTTAGTAGCTGGGCCGCGCCCCGAATTCGCTAACATGACCAGGACAGCAATCGTTTTGAAAAGAATTCACCTCCAAAGGGAGATCACCAATTAATCTTCCATGAAAACACAGACTGATAGAGAGCACCTGGAATCTGGTCTGTCTTCGACAACCTTCGTGTCTACACCTGATTGTAAACTCCGATGAATCGGCCGCATGCAATTGCGATTATGGTCGATGCTGCCATGTCGATCGACTGTCGACGTCTCTATAAGGAAGGTGATAGACATCAGACAGAAGGTCGCATAATTTGAATCATCATTGCTAAGGGGGGAAATTTATGTTACCATGTTTAGCAATTGGTATTTTGGGCCCAGTCAGTCATAGAGATAATTTTTGTATCAACTGATTATTTTCTCCGTGATGGATTTTGGCTTGAGGAATCTGAGAAAAGTGCGTCGGTGGTTTTTTTCTGAGTGGCTTGATTTTGGCTTAAAAAGGTGCGTCGTTGGATTTTGGCTCTCAACTGGGGACGACTTTTTTAACAAAAATGTCCTTGGCTTTGGCTTTAGCTGCGCATTGGAGATGCTCTAATGAAGTAAATAAATACTGCGCCACAGCGCACTATTTAGACTTAGTGAAGTGCTCTTACAGACATCATCTTCATTTGTTCTCGAAAGAGGATGCAGCGATTGGCCCAGACCTGATTCTCTGTCTGCGGTTGCAATGCCAGAGTCGAGGCGACCGTCGCTCTCGCAGCCAGACGTTGACGAAGAGGACACTCAACTCCATCATGAAGTCGCGCAGGAGCTTCCGAACCATTTGTCGATAGCGTCTGCAACGACTGTTACAACTCGTCTATTGAATCTGTCGAGACGGAGAACTGGCTCAGTTCATCATCGCCACCAGATCGTGCTCCATGTCATTGTTGAGATTTGTGCGATCGATAAGGTCGGCGTTTTCGAAAGTCGTGCGTGGATCTGATTATCGCTGCAATGAAACCTGATCAATCCAGCTGTTGCTGAAACAACTGCTGAGTTTCAAAATTCGCATCAGATCGCTAAAGCTTATTCGAGGGATATGAAAATTCGCTCTTCCGACCTGAACAGTGCAAAGATCGTTTTGCGACATTTGAGATATTCAACAATCTCGCGGAAAGTTTAGCCGAGGTCGATGTTTTGACCAAAGATGCTGACAAATTCGTCGCATTGAAAAGGCAAGAGTTAGAATCTGTGATGAACAATAATACTGAAGGCAGAAATCCAGAACCCGCTGATGAAGGATGCTGCAATTGCCGTTTTCCAAAAAAGCAGCCTAATCCCCAGAATCGTCAAAAAGGCGAGAATCCTCGAAAGCCATCAACTGGATGTTCGGCATTCAGGTCGCAATCAGTTAGTCATGAAGGACCAATGTCATTCCCGATTGCACCAGAATCTGGTTTAATCTGGATCGTTATTTACCTTGTTCGACACCCAAACCCTAACTCTGGGGTCGCAGTTCGAGTTGGACCTGAAAGTTTGTATTGATACTCCTGAATGAACTGCTATTGATCTATGGCCATTTAGGAACTCAAAAACAGCAAATGAGCTTTACAATTTAGATCTTTTATGTTTATATTACCCGTCGTTATGGAGTTGAAGAAAATAGAAGAGCATAGACGCTTCTGACATTTCTGACTCGGCATCCTTAAATCACGTCCAGATATTGTTGGGATGCAATAGATCTGTATGAGCCGCTAGCAGAGGCTACGAATGCTCGGACCATTCCGGTTGGCGATTCGCCTGAACTGTTAGGATGAGCATCTCGTCGATAGCATTGCATTCCGGGATCGCCGGCTCGGTATGGCTAGGAGTGAAGTGCAGTTCCACTGTAATATTTCGGGCCAGCATGGCAAGATAAAAGTCGAACAAGGGTCCGTGCTTATCTGAGCTCTTCTTACAGATGTCATCAGCATGGCCAAAGCGGACGCCTTCTATTTCAGTGCTCTTTAAAACACAGGTTACAGTTCTCTAGCGTTTCGGGCTTACAAAGTTTCCCACGAATATCACTCAGCTTCCTATCGCGAATATCGGACTCGAAATATAAATTGGCTTCATAAACTGGTTATCGAATTGCGATGAATTTGGATACACAGTTTGTGACGAACGCTGACGCTTTTCGATTATCATCTTTATACTGTGATGTATTAGGACGAAAAAATATTGAATTGCCATCGACCATCGTGCTGTACTTCATGAAAGCCGATTCATGTAAACTGATTCGCTTGATTGTATAATCATCTTTTTGTTTCGGAAAAGTGTGATTGCAGCGATTCCGCCGAATAGCGCTCCACCTGTTAGCGAAGCTAAAACCCCTCCAGCCATTCCAAGAGTTGCTAGAGCGCCCGTTGACTGCAATATGGCAATGATGCCACCTGATGGCACGGCTCCACCATATAACGACATGGCGCCGGCGGCCATCGAACCGCCCTGTATACCGGATGCTGCGAATCCTGCAGCTTGCACCGCACTCACTGTTGCGGTCGGAGCTGCTGCGGCGCCAGCGACAGCGGCAGCCGCTACTTTTGCTGTTTTTAAATGCTCGGAATGTTGACTTGTCATCAGCAATATAGACTATGTCGATTGTGTTCGACAAACAGCTTCTGGAAAATGTTTGAATTTGGATTTTTCGAATGAATATAGTTCGGCTTCTCTGCACCAGTAATGGGTCAGGTTCAAGGACAGTTTGTCTGGATCTTCTGTCGCCGATCCGATACATCCCAGCTGTCTTCTGTTAACAGTTAATGGAACGTGTAAGTAGCACTTTTCTGGGACATTACAAGATATGGGCGCATTATACAATGACAACGAAATATCAATAACAATCGACTCCTTTATGGAAGCACACAAAAGATCGCATTTCTGTCCATCAAAATCACGACTGTTTGGTCCGAAATCAAAGCGACTGTTTGGTCCGAAATCAAAGTAGCGTCTGCCGCACCAGTTGGTGCCGTTCAAGCAGCTGGGTTTACAGCTGCAGGAATAAAGGCGGTTCGATGGCCTCTGGTAGAGATGTCTCTGCATGCATTTCTTGACTCTATTATAAGTGGTTTTTATAACTAATTCTCTCTTAAAATTATCAAGCAAAAAGTCCACGGAAATGTTTCGCTAAATCTCAAAGTGCGAGTGCAGTTATGTCTACAAATACTTCGAGTTTATCATAAAAAGAGATATATGGAATAATCAAAACTCTACGACTTTCATAATCAAACCAACTTTAATAGTATTGCAGAGCTGATAGAATTACAGACCGAAAAACTCCGAGTATCTTTATGATTATAGCCATTATTTACATATTAAATGTCATAGCAATCGTCACACATTCATCTGCGGCATCGTCGGCGATCGATGCATCAGGACGGAATCCTTTAGCAATCGACAGCTGTCGTAATGGCTTCGTCCACACGTATACGCCAGATTTAACGTCGTGCTGACCTTCTCTTCATTTAACAGCTCGATCTTATCATTGCCGTGTTCATGAATAACAATATTACACTTATAGAGGTTCATAGCAGCCTGAATCTCGAAATGTCCTCCCCATGTATTAGGGCGGCTATCATTACCAGGATGGCTCATACGATCGCAGTAGGAATCCAGACTTTCGTCAACCAAAAACGACTCGAAATCCGCACGATGTTGGCGGATATATTCGACGGTCTGTTTTCGGACATCGTCCTTGTTGTAGCGAGTGTCTGGATCGAGCTGATTGAGCTGATCGGCGATCGCTGCGAACAAACAATCGCCATCAGGCTCGATGTGATTCCGGCGGAGACCTTCTTTGGCCAGCTGATCTCTGAAGGTCTGCGGCAGGCGACGTTCAGCAGTGTAGAAGCTGGGATAGCTGTAGGATCGATTGCGCAATTTGGGAGATTCGTCTACACGATACGGGAGGTCGCAGTCCGGGGCGGTGGGGTCTGCGAGACGAGGTGTGTCGTCAAGGATGCGGGTTTTGGGCTTGTTGGTGAAAACGAAGAGGAAGATCGCGAGGATAACGACGATGGTACAGAACCAGCTCATAATAGGAGCAATCTTGGAGTGGGAGAAGATGTCCAGAGGTCAAATCGGAGAAATTCTTTCAGATCGTTGACCGAGATTAATCGTAGGATCGATCGTCACGGCATCCGCCACGGATCAGAAACGCGTTTTTGTAGAGAGTTCATTAAAGAATAAACCAGTTATCATTCAAAAAATTCGAATAAAGAGATACGGGACTCTTTTCTTTTGATTTTTCTTGAAATATCGCAAAGATTTGATGTGTTTCAACTTAAAGTTTTCGATATGTCTTAAAGACTGTCTCACGCATTGACTGTGACCTGAACACTGAAATCTTTGAATTTATAGCGATATAGATTGAACCACTTTAGTTTTCGTTTTCTTTAAGAGATTTTACACTTTTTTTTTCAAAAAACCACTACCATGAAGTTGTTAGTGTCTATACATTTTCTAAGCCTTTGTACTTGAATTGATTAAAGTATCTATTACGATTTCTTTGAAGAATGGCTGTTTCCCAGCCCACCTTTTAAATGTTTGGGTCCTTTTTCACTAAAGAGCTATTTCAAGATCTTGTCGAGACTGCGCTGTTTCGCTCTCGACATTATCACCGCAAATCTGTCTATACTTTCTCCAAGTACCATTTTAGCCTATCGAATTTGTACGTGAGGGCCTATGGCGAACTATGTAATGAATGGGTGAGAGCTGACAAAGGATCAACGACAAATAGATCCCGGTGGATTTTGTGACAGAAACAAATGTGAGAAATCCGATCTGGTTGCTGAGAGAGTCGAGAAACTCTGGATGAAAGGCCTATATAAGTCCGTCCATGCTGGTGAGATCCTCAACGAGTTTCGGACCAGGCAGGGGCCATTACGGCTGCAAGGCTCGAAGCAACCGTCGTGGGCGCGACAAAACTGCATTTTTCGCTCTATAACAGAATCGGCTTTGTCCGAGATGCGTAACCATAACCCTAAAACCCTAACAAGAACTGAGATGATGTTACGGAAGCCCCCATAAACCCTCTGTCCGTCAATCTAGTAAGAGACCCTACAATCGACTGCAAAAACGATTCGAAACAACACGCGCATTGGTTATAGAGAGCGCCCATTCCGAGGCGGAATTCATAGACCTGTTTGTTCCGGTAATCCGAGAGCGATATTCATGGATTGGATGGCGGCACCGCTGGCTCCTTTCCCAAGATTATCAAGACACGCCATTAAGATCGCCTGATCTTTGGACCCGAATACATAAATGTCGACCTGATTCGTATCGCGGGTCGACGTTATATCGTAGCGCTGTTGACCGGATTGAATGGCGTCGATCTCGTCCTGAGGCACGACTCGAATGAACGGATCGTCTTTGTAATGTTCCGTGAAGAATTTGTGAAGAAAGGCTGGTTTCTTAAGTCCGAGGGTTTCAAGACGGATCGGAATACTGACGGACAGCCCTCGTGGGAAATCGCCGATCACGGGCATGAATATGGGGCGGCATCGGAGCTTTGAGTGCTGCATCATCTCCGGGATATGTTTGTGCTGAAGTCCGAGAGCGTACGGCTGCGGGATTCGCATTCGTTCGGGGCGATCGTCGGCTTCGTACTGCTCGATCATCTGTCGTCCGCCGCCCGAATACGCCGTGATCGATTGGGCCGTGATCGGGAATTCGTTTTCGAGCATTCCGTAATGAATCAACGGACGCACCAGCAGGATGAAGGCGGTGGCGTGGCATCCGGGATTCGAGATCCGTTTCGATTGGCGGATTTTCGATCGCTGGAGCAGGTCCATCTCCGGTAGGCCGTAGACCCAGTCCTGATCGGTACGATGGGCGGTGCTGGCGTCAATCGCGATCGTTGAAGGATTGGTGATGAGATTGACGGCATCGATCGCAGCCTGATCGGGCAGACAGAGAAACACGATATCGGCCTCATTCAAGAGACGCGCGCGCTCGGCGGTGTCTTTACGGAGATGATCAGCGATTTGTAGTAGGCGGATATCAGATCGGTTCTGCAGATATTCGCGAATTCGTAATCCCGTCGTACCGGCTTGACCATCAACAAAGACTCTCGGGTATTGAGAAGGATCGGAGTCTGAAATCGCTTGAATAGGAGATGGTGTGTTATTGATGTTAGAGACATGAAGTCTTTGAAAGTTGATGGATTTGAAAGAGCGCTTGGGAAAGAAGCGGATAGAGATGGGATGCTGGAGGGAGTGAAGGGACGGACGAGAGCCGATAGAGAGCGAGCTGGATGGTGATGGGAAGTTCGTTACAACAGCTGGCGATGCGGCGGCGTTCGTCAAGATCACAGCCGCGATAATCAATACGAACACGATCATAGCGGTAGGACGTCTCCCTCCAGGAGTTGATTGTGGTCGAGATGAGAGCGAAACGTTATGGCCGTGGAGTCCGTGGCGCAGTGTCGCGCGGCCTTCCTTCTAAGACCGTGGCGTCATGCTTCAACTATGGCGGGACTATTTTTAGGTTATCCTGAACTATGCGGTTTCGATATCCGAATCTGTTTCTCTTTTCAAGGGGAGCGGCAACAGAAGCTCTCTTCACTATGATCACATTTGCGAGTAACATAATCGGTTAGGGTTTAGGGGTGACACCGACATGGTTTCTTCGGTCTTTGATCCTGTCGTCGCTCAGGTAGGCTTCAGAGATCGAAAACTTTCCACATTAGTAAGACGGGATTAAAGAAATTTTCTATAAGGAATGCCGATGGAAATTTTCGAAGATTTTTTTATGGACATGCGAGCTGAAGGATAGAAAGGGTCATTGTCTTTGCTCATGAATTCCGGAGTCGAGCGCTAAATCAACATATTGATGCATCTCCGACTAGGCGCTTTGAAAGGGACACTCCATCTAATCGCTACAACGACGTCAACCGCTTGCTTCTCGATCGAATATTGAAGAGGGACTACAGGGCCGCAAAGCAAATGTCGAATCGATCGAATTTCAAAGCGTTGTATTGAATTGTAATTTTGCAGCTTGCCGCTGTTAAGGATACCGATTACTTCCGGCAGTAAGCATCACTGCACCAATCTGCTGGGCTTTTCTCTTCATCAAAAGATACTCCGTATTCAATAGTACGAATTCTTTCAAGAGAATGTTCAGCCAGCGAAATGAATAGGCACGTTCTGGATAGTAAATGAGATTTGCACTGTCAATTGTTAACATGGTTATTTGGGTGATAGAAATCGATATGAATGTGATCGTGATGCGTGCTTTGCAATTTTACACAAACTCATTATTGATTACGAAATGGTATTCCTTTAGGTGCTTCTACTGAATCTCAGCTCAAAGTTTGGAGCGAGCACGTCTTCAGTTCTGAGCGAGCTCGTTAAGCAGTAGTGGTGGCTTTTCATTTATTGTCGAAGAAAACTCCCGTGCCTTCAGTCCTTCACTGATACTTTCTGACGAGAAAATGTCGCGGTTATGAGCGTTGCAATTGGAATCAGTTGGGAGACTAAATCCAATCTTCGTAGGTCGATCAATGGTATTATGAGTGGCATATTTGTTCAAATCCTTCAATGCAATCATTTAGGTCAGTGGTGTCCGGATGGTGTAGTTGGTTATCACACCTGTCTAACACACAGGAGGTCTCCAGTTCGAACCTGGGTCGGGATATTGTTTTTTTTTCTCCGTGGAACCGTCTCTGATCCGATATATATGTAAGGGCTTGTCCAGACGACACAATCGTTGGATATTCGCTAATCGTGAGCCCATTCCGTTCCCGAAGCCTCATATAATTGAGAAGGACCGCACCCAAATTGTGATAGGGCCACTGCTCTATCAGTTCCAGTAGTAGTACCTCTTCCCGAAATTCCGCATCACAGAAGAAGCGTATTTCGTAACTTGTTATATTTTTAGGTTCTCATCACTAAGAGTTGCAGAAGCATCCAAGCCTAATAACAGCTGGTGGTAAATTTTGGATCATACAGGCGCTCTACATAAATAGTGTTGTATTCTCAAATCCTTCCGGACGATATTCTCTCCCTTGTACGTGGTCCTACATATCATAGGTGCTGCGGATTCGGATGCGATATCGGTCGCTAAATGACACAACCTGATGCATGAATCATGACGACGGTTATCCGCCTTTCGCATAGGATACAGAGCGACCTGTTGATCAAGCTCAACGAACAAGACGAATCCAATCCGTTATCCCGTCTGTAAGGATTGGATTGGATTGGATTAGACTAGTTTAGGTGATTATACACCAGGGCGGTGATCTTTCCCATCACACTGGGCTCTGAGATCGAAGTTGTACTCAGAGTTCTCTGGGGTTCAGAGATACCGGAATTTCACCCTTCCACGGCAACGTTTTATGAAGGCGTTGCCTGCTCCAACGGCCTCTGAGAGCAGTTAACTGTTGACCAGTTATCTGAGCATAGACCTACCAATATAGGAGCTATTCATTTACGTGGTGAAAAGGTGGGGAAGAACGGGGTTCAATGCTCAAAGTGCGCGGAGTGCGTGGACCAGTCATTTCAAAACCCTAACCCTAAACATGAGAGTATACGATCAATGAGACATCAGTAATCTTATGTATTGAGATCAATAAACGACTGGTAATCAATAAACGCCATTATAGAATCGGCGCTCATTGATGGGCAGAACTCTGGAGGAGCTATCTCGCTTAACATAATTGAGGAATCAAATTCTCCAATTCTTTTAAGAAACAATTCCATGGCTTTATAATGCGTTTTTTTTATTTATTGATGGAATTGATAGCCAATGAACGGGTTCCGAATAGAGTGTGGCCTCCCGAGACCACTCCAACCGCAGACGCCCCATAGCCATATCTAAACATAACGCTCCTGCTCCTCAGATAACAGATCCATCGTCCGGGATGATGATACGCGATCACGTCGAATCTCCTCTCTAAACGGCACAAAGGCCGATCCAGCAGCAGCTCGAGACAGCGGATGCGGGGCAGTAAAAACGTCTGATCAAGTGCGTAGATTAATCCGGGGGCCCCCTCTCTATTTTGATCACGGAGACTTCATCCCTGGGTTCAAGAGGGTTCAACCGGGGTTCAACCACGATTCTAGATAGGAAAAGATCTTCATTTTTACATACCAAGCGACGGTACTATATCGGGGTAGTCACTGGACCAATCCGTACGGGGGGTTGCACCGCCGTTCCCTTCCACTGAACGAATCACAGAACGTGACACTTCCTAAATTTGGTACCATGTACATAGGAATATAATGCATGGGATTCATCACAAATAATCCCCATGGACGGGAGTTGAAAGGCTTACAGTCCAAACACCTGACCACCGCACTACGACCGTCACGGCTATCCCGTCTGTAAGAACGCACGAACTGTTTTGTTTTTAAAACGTTTTTGGAAACTTTTACGATGTCAAATTCTCGACATTGGCTAACTGCATGTTTATTTTCCAGATTTTTTCAATGAACAGCCGAATGCTGAAAAGCTCTACAAGATCGTAATCTAGGCCGATGGGGACTTGCCTCCTGATCATATAGACCGACTTCAATCATACGCCTGTGTTATCGCATCCTGAAGAATAGAAGTCAGTACGACAAGAGTAGAAACCCTAACCCTAAAGACCCGAACAGCGGTCGGACTAATCGCAAAATCCGAATGTTCGGGATTGACGCCAAAGTCGTTGGACAAACCCGTTAGGGTTTGTGTCACGATGTTGGAAAACCCCGTGTGGACTTCCCGTCTCGACTGACATTGTTGAAATGAGTCTCTTCCTGCTCTGCCTCATTGTGGCCCAAATCGTCGCCTCTCCCCTGGAATCGGATGGTCCTATCGGCGTCGAGGAGATAGACCATCTGTCTAACAACGACCTCCGGCCTCGTCTAAATCCGCTCTACAGCTCCGACGCTCCCACGGAGCCGCTCTTGAACTCGCTCGTACCCGAATGCGTCGATCTGCCCACGGACTCGTCTACGGCCTCATCATCTTCTCTGGAATCCGTTCCGTCGCCGAGATCGTCGCCAGCCTCAACGCCAAGTCCGCGCTCTGTATCAACACGGCCTTTCTATAAGGCCCCAATCCTCCCCGGCTCCCCATCCTCCGTATCTCATCATCCCAGCAATTCGGTAACAAATCTTTTTCGGAATCTGTTTTTCGAATTTCCCAATCGGGGTCGTACAGGTCCCCGATTGTACAAAGTGCTCTCAACCGGCGACGGGCTTGGCGGTCCATCAGAACGTTGCGTACCTGTCCTGCGGTCATGTCTTCCATCGGCGCTGTTTCACGATGATGTGTTTCAAGCATCACGTTACGGTGCGTCCGAACGGGTAACGAAATCCGGAGCTGCTCTGTTTTCATGGACTGATGGATGCCATTAGCACGCTGTATGGAATCGCTTCGGACCATCGCTGCCCCCAATGTGTTGAAAACAAAGAACTACCTCCGCCTGCTATTCCGCATGACTGCTCTCTCCAATCTATCGACAATGTATCGGATTGTTTTTTCAGATTTTCCTCACAAAAATCGAAAATTGTTTCCAGAGCAATTTTTTTTTTCAAAAAACTCTGATTCATTTCTTGTGCAGATTCCGGATTGTCTTCAATGTAAAAGTAAACTGTTCCCGCATAGTCCGGACAACCAGGTGCTCTTAACATGCGGCCATGCGTTCCATGAGAAATGTTTCCGGATTCGCTGTTTATTACACCGCATCGAATCGCCCGTCCAAACGTAGGCTGCCGTCTCTGCAAACGCTGCCTATTCGCTAATCGATCAATCAGATACGATGAGAAGCGGCTCCTCGCTCTGGACCATTCCTGCCCGATCTGTCCTGAACCGGCTCCCCGCCCGTTTCCGCTCTTGCTGGAAGCACCAACCCAACCCTTCGAATCAGTCAGTTCGAACGCATTGAAACCCTCTGTAAGACATGCCGCATTCACTCTTTTATTTAAAAAAAAAAATCAAAAATGCCACACTTCACTCTTTTCAAATATAAAAAAATGTCGCTTTTCACTCTTTTCTTTTCAAAAATAATAAAAACAGTTTCGTTTTCGTCCAGTTTTCGTGTTTGCTTATCAAATGCTCAGGTTGTAGTCCCAAAGATCGTACTTCCCGACCCGATCGAGGCCCAGCTCAAAGCTGAAGGTCTCTACAGGCATCGAATCGCCGCTGATGGAAACTGTCTGTTCGCGGCGATCGCCGACCAGCTGACGCAGCTGCACCCGGAGCGCTCCTACCATTCGGACGAGATCCGCAAACAGACCGTCGACTACATCCATCAGCACCGCGAACATTTCGAGCCGTTCTTGGCCGGCGAGAATCTCGATAGTTATTGCGAGCGAATGAGCCGCCCTGGCGACGTCCTGAACGTCTGGACCTGGGGAGGCCATTTCGAGCTTCAGGCCGCTCTTCGCGTCTATGATTGCGAGATCGTCATTCACGAAGCCAAGAAAGACAAGCTCGTGCTGTCGAATGCGGACGCCGACCAGAAACCCAGTACGACCCTGCATCTGGCGTTCGGCGGGAGCCATTATGACAGCTGCCGACGGATTGAAACGGTTGTCGAGTCGGACCCGGCCGACGACGCCTCCTGGGTCGTCGATTACAGATTCCGTCGACAGCATTGTCATCGTTGAAACTCCGTGATTACTCCGTGGAATAATCCGCTTTTTTAAAACATTTCCTCTGCTTTGAGATGCCCATTTTTGAGTGATAATTACTGGCATCGGAATGCTGAGAGATTGGTGTCCGCTCTTGACGCAGAGAAAGCCGTTCCTTGAACGGAGTTCGATCAGTGTAGCTCGTAGATTTGCCTTTGTGAAATTGCGCTTGTTAGAGAGGTTGTCTTTCCGCATTTTCTGAAATCTCAACTTTGAGGACGAAATCAGCACCTCGTGGTCGATTTCATCACATTTGAAAGCCGCTTTCTTGTCCGCGCTCGCTTTTTCGTATCGTATGGCTCGGGCTACATACAGAGCAACCGCATTGCAGCTTGGACAAACCCTAACGACGTCTTCTCTATCGAATTGGTGATTCTGAATCTATATGATAGAGTATCGAAATGTTGTAAAAAATGGCAGAAATCCCGTTACAGATTCGGATATTGCTCCAGACGGTTTTGGAGGCAGAATAGAATCGACATTCTCAAATCCTGAAGGTTTGGCGAGAATCTCCGTCTCTTAACTAGAAGTTGGACTCTAAAATATTACTTCACAACAGGCGTGTATATCAGGTTATATTATGCGGAGAACTGTTCGGACCTGTCTTCGCCTTTAAAACCGATTCAGAGACCATTTCCTGAGAGACGATCCGGCCTTCAACTTCGACCATTTTTCATGAACAAAACGGAGTCACTTTTGTTACAGCTGTTTTGAAGTTTTTCTTGGCGATGGATTCACCTATCGGCTACAAATTTATTAAAAGTCCGGCGTGGACTGATTCGCTCACGGACCAGGAGACGGTACAAGAAGACTCTCCGAAATGATGGCGACGGGTTTGTTCGCATCGATCGCGGACTAGTTCGCGGCTACAAGCAGCTCATGGTCCGCAGACTCACCGAAGAACTCAAAAATTACAACAGGCATGACGATTACTGTTTTCGAATGTTCCATAAACTGTCCCAATACAGTTTGTGCGTTTGAATCATTTTGTTGCCAAAAAGATTAGAGAAAATCGTAAAATCTCGAAAAAAAAGTTTTTTGTTGGTGAAAGTCTTCGATAAAAAACTTTGCGAATCTCTACAAGCCTGCTGCCTTTCGTGAGACGAAGATCTAAAGTCGCAGTTTGTGAGGCTGATGATCAGGGTGGTTAGGGTTTAGGATTTTTTAGGATATGCGTGCGGACTGTCGTACCCTGGGTTCATCGCCCTCACAGTCATCGACATGGTGTCCGGCCAGACCTGCTTCTGCCTGAACCCGTTCTTCGCCGCCATCCTGTCCTGCCTCGGGATCTACGAGACCGCCAAAGAGCGTGACGCTCGCCTCCTCTTCAATGCTCTCTGCCTCTCGGGCGCCCAAGGCCTCGACTTCGAATTTGACGACCTTTACCAGATCTCGACCATCAATGAACTTGATAAGAGGTCGTCCAGCGACGCCGCGTCCGGACTTCGTCACTGCGGCAATGAAAACAAAGAGCTTTGTCCGCAGATGAACTCACCTCCGCAATACCAATCATTGAAATCGGATCTGGGACACGCCTCATCTCTTCCGGAAGCCTTCCCGGACTCCGCTCCTTCGTTGCCTTCGGACGCCATTGCTGCTGCTACAACTCCGGTCAGTTCGAAGTTTTTTTTCTTCAATTAAAAACTTTTCTGAAAAAATCTTCCTTGAATTCCACTTCCTTGATGGCTGTTCTGAATCTGGGTCATGCAGGCCCGATTCTGCCAGTCCTGCGGATGCGAAACGTTGCCGTTGTCCATCCCTATCGTGGTGAAGGCATGCGGACACGCCTTCCATCAGGGCTGTTACCGAGCCGGCATCGGAAGCGGCCCGTTTCAACACCTGTATCATAGGTAGGTAGCCAGAGGGTCCAGTACGACCAAAGCGGGAATCGATATACTTCTCCTTGACCCATCAGGATCGCGAACCCGGAGAGACGATCGAGCGTGCCCTGTCTCTCCTGTGAACCGGAGAAAGTCCATGACGAAATCCGCTCCGGTTTATCTGCTGATTGTTGGGCTCCGAACAGATCGCTATCAAGGGTCTCTCTTACTTTTTGGAAAGAAATTGCAAATTTTCAAACAGTTTTCGTTTTTTTTTTCCATTTTTTTGGAGAGTATCATTCTTGAAGGAGTTGATGAAGGTTCTTTTTCCATTTTGAGGGCTCCGTTTTATCCGCTCGTTGTTCGGCTCCGAAGAGATCGCAATCAAGGGTCTCTCTCACTTTTTGGAAAATGTTGGCAGATTTTTCAAGAGTTTTCTTTTTTTTCCATTTTTTTGGCGAGTATCATTTGAAGGATTTGATAAATGATTTCTTTTCCATTTTGAGGGCTCCATTTTTCAGCTCGTTGTTGGGCTCCGATCAGATCGCTATCAAGGGTCTCTCTCATGTTTTTTGTGGAAAATATTTGCAATTATTCAAACAGCTTTCATATTTTTTGTATTTTTTTACCTTTCGAGCGTATCATTTGAAGGAGTTGATAAAGGATCGTTTTCCATTTTGATTGGAAGTTTTCTTATTGGTCGCTCGTTCATTCAGGATGATGCTGCCTTTTTCTCTCTGGATCCATTCAGAGATCAGCTGAATGCTGAAGGCCTCTATCTCTATAAGATCGCCGCCGATGGCGACTGTCTCTTCGCCGCCATCGCCGATCAACTCAACCAGCTACTTCTTCCGGACGCGAAACCCTACCATAAGAACGATGTCCGAAGACAGACCGTCGACTACGTCATGGATCATCATCATCATTTCGAGCCGTTTCTCGAGGACGACACGACCCTCGACGACTATTGCCGACGAATGCGTGAACCTGGCCGGGCGGACTTCCAGGACTCCTGGGGTGGCCATTTCGAGATTCAAGCGGCCATGAACCTGTACGGCTGTAATATCGTCATTCACGAATTCGCGAAAAGCAAACTCGAGATGACGCATTCGGAAGGATCGAAAACGCTGCATCTCGCCTATGGCGGCCGGAGCCATTACGACAGCTGCCGACGGATCCCGATCGCGGACGATGTCCTTAAATCCGCCCCGTGCGGCCTTTCCGACAACGCCGTGCTAGCCCCTGGATCTGATGCGAATCCGGAGATTGAGACTTCCGACATCGTTTCCGCTTCGATTGCGGGAGCTGATCATCGTGATCGGCGATCGTCCAGCAATGATGGCGGCTGCCAGGAGCGAAACGATATGATCGCGGAAGCCGGTGGCGATTTCGATGAAGCTGTTGCTCGGGAGTTGAACAGCGTGAGGACGCCGGACGACCCGATCGCCGGTTGATCGATGGGTTTTGTAACACTGATTTCAAACACGATATGGAACTATCATGAAACTTGGCTGGAGAGGTCAATATGACCCTGCATCTTTCATTTATTAACATTTCTTTCTCTGCGAAGCAGACAGGGAAAGTTAACTTTCCAGACATTATTACAACTTCGTTGAATTAAAATTCCCAGAAACATCAGTTTTTTCATTTCTTTGAGCATTTTTTATCTGTGTGCTTCTATGCCAAAAAAACAATATAAAAGTCAACTATAAAGTATGATTATAAAATGCTCCGTAAATGACGATGCCTCTAATTCGCAATTCATCAAAGCAAACAAAGACGGATAAGGCGGCTGCGATTCGAGGAATCACATCAGTTCGGAGATACTCCCTCGCTGGGCGAAAGCTGCTCTTCCAAATCGTTGAATGTAGAATGTTTCATGAACAGAGCAGCAATCGAAAACGCTCCACCCGTTGTAACCGCTGCCGGGTCGGTCGTACTGGCCCTAATCCGAGCCGAATAAGGCCGCACGGAGTTGAGGAGGCCCGCGCTGGATTAATCCCCATTCTCCATTTTGATCATGACCGGAATCGCTGCCGTGCTGGCCCTGGCCGTGGCGGCCGCCATGTCGGACCCGTTGCAGGCGTCCGCGTCGTCGTCGTCGTCGCTGCCCGCGATTCGGAACATTCCGCAGGCCGTGATCCTGCCACGGCAGCTGCGGTGTAAATACTGCCGGGGCCCGTTCCAGATCCCGACCATGATCAAAACGCCCGCCCGTCGTACTGTCTCGCTGCTCGATGTCGACACGTCCTCGGTCTGCATCCAGAACGCGCAAAAAGCCCTGGCTGGATCGTCTTGTGAGCGAGCCGAAGGTCAGTACGGCGGCGAGGAGAGTGCGGGCCAGGCGCGTTGATTCCGTCTTGTTGGCAGAGCCTGAATGGACGGACGGAGAGATCACCCGTGAATTCGTTCTGCAGATGTTGGAATGGGCCCGAGCTGGTCGTCTGATCCCATTCGAACTCGCTGAAAAGATTGTTCAGGAGGCGGCCGCAGTCCTCGCAAAGTTCGCAAATTCTTTTTTTTTCTTTTTAACAAATTCTTTCATCTCTTTGTTCTCTATGAGGCTGTTTTCGTAGCTTTGATCCTCCCAGAGTTCGAAAATTGTTGAATTTTTATTCTTTTTAAAAACATATTTCATCTCTTTGTTTTCTGCGAGGCT
>RBZT01000439.1:0-14626 GCA_003693705.1 Polymyxa betae
ATCTTGGGATTCAGCGGCTGCTGGCTGTTGTTCGGTTTGTCCGGCCTCACTGTCAGAACAGCTTCCGCCCTCGGATTGGTTATCCGTATCCATTTCATCCAAAGTCCCAATAACTATTTCTGATTGCTCTTCTTCTCCATTGATACGCCGTTCCGTGGGATCAATAATACGGCTGACGACAGCGGTGTCATTCGTGGCTGGCTTGGCCAAACACTCACGTAAATTCTTCTTTCGAACAGAGCTGCGAACAATACTTAACTTCTTAACCTTTCCTGGGCACAAACGGTTTCGTCGAGCAGAATGAATCATTGCAAGCTCGCTGAAAAGCCGTTCGCAGGTT
Organism: Polymyxa betae; assembly: GCA_003693705.1. NCBI lineage: Eukaryota > Endomyxa > Phytomyxea > Plasmodiophorida > Plasmodiophoridae > Polymyxa > Polymyxa betae. The sequence goes on from RBZT01000439.1 coordinate 341, forward strand.
GCAGTATTGGGAAAATACTGAAGAAATATCAAAGCAAATTGATGCTACTGTATTACTCCAGTATCATATATTCCTGCTGTATTAGGAATACTTGTTGTATGGAAACCAGAGTTAATCTATTACTCTTCAATGCTTGAACAGTTTAGAGCCAAAATCGCTGAACAGCCAAAAAAACAATTCAACCAAGACATTACTGGTATAGATGAGAAGATTAACAAAATACCAGACTCTACAGACTGTTATTCAAATATTTAATACTAAAGACGGAGTAAGGCGAATGGGAGACTACCACTCATTGAAAATAAATCATTACAATAGAAAGACAGACAACTACATCACTACATCAGGACGATTAATATTCCTTCAACAGTCAAAACCGGCAGTGTTATAAATATCCAACTTCCAGAGGATATAGTGAAGCTATGTAAGACTGTTATAAGACCTTCAAAGAAGGAGCGGGACATATTGTTTAGTGATAATAGAAACGTATATAATAAACGGACAAGTAAAATAATGGGCGAACTTGGGATTGTTGGAGGTGCATCGCAATTCCGAAAGATTCAATATCAAAATCCTCACAATAAAGAAGATATGGAAGCACATAAACGTATTCAAGAGGTTGCTAGCAACTCAGGACATTCGCTTGAAGCCGTCCTCCAACATTACAGTTAAATTTAAATATATTTTCAATAATTTTCAAAATATATTTATATATTTTACGTTGTCCAAATTACGTTTTCTACACTTTTTTTCTCTTCATCGCCTGGTTCATCGTCAAAATCATCAGGGTCGTCGAAAATAGACAAGGCTTCTTGTAGTTCTTCAAGGTATTCTTCTTCTGTAAAATATTCATTGTCGTCAAACATACAACTCTGGTATGGGTTCATTTATTATATTATTGCGGTTCCCTTTTAAACCAAAAAAAATTCAGCGTTTTCTGCGTTTTGACGCGAATTTATATAGTTTAAAAGGATAAATTATCAATAGTAACCAGAAATGGAAACAGCTAAAGATATTAGGGATTCAGTATTATATAAAACAATAGGCGCAAAATTTGATGTGGAATTAAATTATGTTAATGGCAAGAAGATTATCAAACCAATGCCTAAGTGGAAACAGATAACAACAGATGTCACCAGCAATAGAGATAACATAGCTATACGAACTGGTAAAATAAATAATATAATTTGTATTGACTTGGATAAACCAAAAAATGACGAATTAGACGGTAGAACGTAAAGTTTTTGCGTTTGAATTGAAAAAAGTTGAACATCTGACGAACGAATAAATATAACTACAAGAAACTCGCCTAAAAATATAGATAAACAAAGGAAGGATAATAAACAGAACACAATCAATAGAAGATTACAAAAAGAGAAATTATAATTGATGAATTTTCAAATGTCGTTTTATATGTCCCTTCGTTGAAATACTTCCACAAATATAACAAGAAACTGGAGAACATTATTTACAAGTAGTCCGCCGTCTATTATGCTCGCAAATACCACTTCCTCCGCAATCTCTACATAAAGCCCTGCGTTTAACACTCTTTACAATATCTCAATCTTCTATTATGTTTACAAGTTTTATAGTCTATAGCCATACTGGCATACCAAACGTGGCCAAAGTGTCTGAATAAGTGCGAGATGATGTTGCTATTTTGACTTTATCTCTTCTACGAAAAGGACAACGTTTGATTCCTGATACTTGTATAGATTTGATGCTGACCCGTCTTATCAGTTTTATTAATGAAATCCATACCGGTAAAAAAACCAAAACAGGTTGAAGCTGCGTGTGCTATTTAAAAAGCATACATTACCCTCTGATGTAATGTTACCCATATATTTCGCTTCAAGCTGAGTGACACTGACATGCATATATCAGTGAGCTGGTTCTGATCGTGAAGTCATTGTTATGGTCATAGCTGACCATGATAGCCATGACGAATTGGGCCGGGGCTATTCTTCAGCTTTCGAGAAGCAGCAGCATCAGATCGATTCCTTAAGGATTCTCTTGTCAAGACAGGCACATATCGAACAGCATCTGAATAAGACCAAGGATGCCCTAATCCAGCGGATGGATTCGGCCTTGAAACTTCTCAACGTCATCAAACCAAACATAGTCAAGCATCTCTCTGACCAGCAGCTCAGCGATTGGAATCGCATCGAAAACTTATTGGATGACACCCAATCTAGACCTATGGTTGCAACAAAGAATAGAAGGTCGACCACAGAATTGAAACGACAATCACTGTCTTCTCTCTCCGAATCCGAAATGTCTGATTGTAATGATTTACGGTCGTCTTCTTCGCTGCGAAGCGATCACGAACGACAGCAAAGCGAAAAGCGTCGGGAAAGTTTAAAGGCTTGTGATGGCGACCAAGATAGTTCAGTCACTGATCTCAACTCACGAATTAATGACGTTGTCAAAGAGGAGCAGAACATCAGACGTTCGGATTCGATGTTGCACAGAAACGAGAAGCTCGCCGGAATCAGAGTTAGAGATAGCCAAGATAGCTCAATCACTGATCTCAACTCACGAATTAACGACGTTGTCAAAGAGGAGCAGAACATCAGACGTTCGGATTCGATGTTGCACAGAAACGAGAAGCTCGCTGAAATCAGAGATAGAGATAGAGGAATAAGTGTTCAAGATAAGATAACAGTTCATTCATTGCAAAGAGCAAGATCAGCTAGTACCATTATACCTGCAATCGACCATTACGATAATTTTGCAGCATCGACAGTTCGTTCCGAATCGGAATCAAGCCCAGACCGATCTGGCTCGGAGCGAGATTTTGGTCGGGAACGAAATCGTTCGCAGCGCCGGTCACTTCACAAAAACAGTTCCAAACTTTCGATTAACATTTCAGAAGTCTCGCCGCGAACCTCCACCAAGTCAAGCTTCGGTGACGACATGCAAACTATTACAAAGAATCATGATATGATCGTAACCAAGCCGATCAAAAGCACGAGCTTGAAAGCAGTTCATTCTAACGAGCAGAATGTTCATGGGGGTTGGCATAGCAGTTTATCAGCCGCTCAACAAGAATCTCGGACCAGGCAGCGTTCGAAAAGCATCTTTGATAGGCACGTTCAAGAAATCATCGATGGCCGTACTCAGCCGAAGGACCGCCATCGAGCTCGGCATTTATCGATTGCTAATTAGGCATTCAAATGAACTATACCTTAATTATCCATTTCAATTATCTAAATAACGATTGAGTTTAACTCTCTTCTCTATCTGACAGACGCACTGTCACTTTGGGGCTTGAGGAACCTGCTGCCATCGTTAGTAGGGTTTAGGGTTTTGTGTGAGGGAAAAGCAAAGGAGCGACAGCGCAGTTTTGAAGCCTTTCTGAATTTGTCGTGATTTCAGCGGGTCGTGTCATGTCAGTTCAGGATACAATCGACCAGCTACAGCGCAGGCCAGACGCTATTAGGAATGTCTGTATCCTGGCCCATGTAGACCATGGAAAGGTTGCATTATCGAACTTGGGTCGTCAGGGTGCTGAATCTCCGATACAGACGTCGCTCAGCGACCATTTAATCAGCGCGAATGGAATTATCTCGAGCCGTGTCGCTGGCCAAGTTCGATATCTTGACAGCCGCGAAGACGAACAAGAGCGTTGCATTACGATGAAGTCATCATCCATCTCCTTGTCGTTCCGCGACCATCTTATCAATCTGATTGATTCTCCTGGTCATGTTGATTTCAGCAGTGAGGTGTCTACAGCTGCCAGACTCTGTGATGGAGCTCTCGTGCTTGTTGACATTGTCGAGGGGATCCAAATTCAGACACAAAGCGTCTTACGTCAGGTCGGCATCCTTTATTCATCTTTTATCAAATCATCACAACTTTTCAGCTTTTGTTTCTTAGCTCTATTAAGATTGCGAATTTCGTATCTTTCTGACCTTTTCCTAATCCTGACTTTACTGTTTCTGTTAACCATTTCAGCCTTGCTAAATTTCTTCCTGTAGGCATGGGACGAGGGCGTCACTCCCGTTCTAATCTTAAATAAAATGGACCGTCTAATCTTGGAGCTAAAACTGTCGCCGGCCGAAGCATACCATCGCTGCCGCCAGGTCATCGAGCAGGCCAACGCCCTCGTATCGACATTGCACACGGCCGATCTGATGGCTAAATCTTCCGGCACCGACCATCTCGATGACGACTATGATGATGAGATTGTGTTCGGCCCTGAACGCGGCAACGTCGTATTCGCCAGTGCCATGGACGGCTGGGCTTTCTCTATCAGCGGTGCCGCTCGATTCTACGCCCGCGCGTTGGGCATGAAAGCGGCCGCTTTGGAGAAGGTTCTCTGGGGCGATTTTTATTATTCACCCAAAACCAAGACGGTGTCGAAGAAACCATCGGGCTCCGTCACCAATCCGATGTTCGTCCAGTTCGTTTTGAGCAACATCTGGCAGGCTTACGAATGCCTGACAACGACACCGGTAGACCATGCCAAGGTGAGGGTTACTGGGGACTAGGGTTTAGGGTTTATCGTCTTTGTAGGTCGAGAAGCTCATCAAGACGTTGGACGTCAACGTGCAGCGTCGCGATCTTCAGTCACGGGACGACCGCGTCCGCCTGCAGTCCGTAATGCGAGCCTGGTACCCATTGGCACCGGCCGTACTGGATCTGTGCCTTGCGCATCTGCCGAGTCCGGTTCAGGCTACTCGCCGATTAAAACGCATCTGGCCGGGCGGGTTGGAATCGGCGAACGAAGTGGTACGGTCGGCGGCAGAGACGTGCCGCGCTGATGTGGACGACCCGGTTGTCGTGGCCATCACAAAGATGGTTGCTGTCACTCGAGATCAGCTCGATCATCGTCTGCGCAAACCCCTTTTCGAACGACGCCCGTATCGTCGCCTGGAAGAACGCCAAGCGGAAGCACCCGAGTCCGTTGTTGAACTCACGCCAAACGACGTGGATGATGAGGTCGACGATGGCAGGCAACGATTCGTCGGACTGGCCCGTGTGTTCGCCGGCCGACTCCGATCCGACCTGGGCGTTTACCTTTATCTGCCTCGATATCGAAACGACAACGACGTGGACGTGGATGAGAACGCCCATGTCGTGTATCTGGAGCCGGGCTCCATTCGTCTCTACACATTCATGGGGGTAGATCTGGAGCCCATCACCGAGGCATATGCTGGGCATGTTGTCGCCATCGCCGGTATCGATGATCACGTTCTATCAGCAGCGACGCTCTCCACGGAGCTGCAAATCGCCCCCTTCAAGCTGCTCCGATTCGCATCTTCGCCGATTGTTCGGGTCGCCATCGAGCCGGCTCGGACCAGTGATCTGTCAGCACTTTCGGATGGCCTGCGCTTGCTGGCCCATGCCGATCCGAATATCGAGATCGTCCATCATCAATCGGGCCAGATTCATTTGGTGACATCTGGCGAGCTGCATCTGGAGCGTTGCATTCGTGATTTGAATGATCGGTTCGCGCCAGGAATTGCCCTGCGGGTGTCACCTCCCGTTATTCCGTTCAGGGAGACGGTCGCTCAGGAGGCGTCTATTGTTGGTCAGGCGCGCGATCTCGCCATCTCGTTCACTGTCAAGGTCAGACCTTTGAACTGGGAGTTAGCCCAGTCGCTAGATTCTGCCGAGGTCGTGCGAAAGCTCAGACAAGCTGGCGGATTCGAGGAGGTGAAAGCCAAAGTGAACGATGGGCTGCAGGAGAAGGTGGTGGCGCTCGGGACAGTACGGGCGATCGCCAACGTGTTGGCTGTGGGATACGCGCCAGAAGCGTCAACGGAGGCTGTAAACCGGGCCATAATCGGCGGATTTCTGACAGCGGTCTCAGCCGGGACGTTGTGCGAAGAACCGATGATGGGCGTCCTGGTGGTGATCGAGCAGTTGGCTCTGGATGAGATTGATGATGTAGATGAAGGCGAGCTGGACCGGCAGGTGCGAGCGGCAGTAAAGACGGCGATTCGGTCGGCGTTCGAGGAAGCGTCGCCAAGGCTAGTCGAGCCCATGTACAAGGTCCAGCTGCAATGTACATCGAGCCAGCTTGGCAACCTATGTAATGTTCTCGCAAGGCGGCGGGGGCGAACGACCCGCGATGATACGATCGAAGGAACCGATATCTTCGTCGTAGATGCATACGTGCCTGTTGAGGCCAGTATGGGATTGTCACATGATTTGAGATCAAAGACAAGTGGGTCGGCAGCGCCACAGCTGCTGCTCAGCCATTGGGAGGTGATCACTCAAGATCCGAACTGGATCCCGACCACTGCAGATGAACTGGAAGAGTTCGGCAGCAATGCCACCAAGATTGTGAATTTCTCACGAGAGCTGGTGGACAAAGTCAGGAGAAGAAAAGGCTTGCCCGTGAAACAGCATCTGGTCGAATTCGCTGAAAAGCAAAATACGGCGAGACATAGTTAACGACCCAAAATATACAAAGCTAATATTGGTAGCTGCAATTTTCTTTTAACTGACAGTATGGAGAATTGGTCGCACAATTGCTGGGAACCTGTTTCATCTCCATAACTAGCAATTTTTAGTTAATCTGTTATCGTTATTGAAGCTGTTAGAAAACGTTCTTCGATATATAACTGTTCCTTATAAAGAGGCAAACATTTGTTAAATAAACAATTTCCCTTTCCGCACTTTAGTTATTACAGGCTGGTGGAGAGATGGTTCGTTGGAATAATTTATCATCTGGCAAGAAGCTGGCGGCCTACAATTGAATTAGCATTTTCCTTCGAAATGAAATGAGAGATTGAACACGTACAGATCCGCTGGCGCTTCTTGTACAGAATACGATATCCACATTCTCGGCAACGAATCGCGTCTCTTGGTCGAATCACATTATCAGCTCTATTCAGAGTCAGAACGCCACAAATCCACACATCGGGCGATCAATTCACCCGCAATCTCCACATAAGAATTCGGACGCCGAAATGTTCTGGACTGGAGGCAACCCAGCCGAGATCACGAACTCTTCGGCATCATCCATCTCCATCTCCATCTTTCCACAAAAATGCAGATTCTGGCGATTGTCCGTCACGCAAGTCCGAAAAAAAGAAAATCTTTTTCAAAAAAACTCCTTCGAGATCATGACTGAATCTGATATGGACCTATCGCCATCATCAAAGTTCCCCAGCTTTGAATCGCCATTAGAGCGATATTATCAGCGGTTATATTGCTCGAAACTCCGTCTTTATGTCCAGTAAGTTGAATGAGTGATGGGATACTCTCTGAGCTGAACTCAATATCAATTCTAGTCGCCATTCAAATGGCATTCTTGTCTTGGGCCTGGCACCCGGTCATCCATGCAGAGCTGACGAATTAAAGAGGCCCGTCTTTATACAATTTGATGATCAGCTAACGTCGACGGCCGTCTCTGGAAAGGTTTCGAATCAGTCCATGCTTTGTTGAAGCCTTCGCTGATGATACTACAGAGGAAACATGGAAGTCAATTGGCGGTAGCAGGCAAGACCAGAATATGTTTTGTCACATGTAAAGATGGGTCCATCGAGGAGATTCTGGCTCCTATAAAAGGCAGTGTTATTGAAATCAACCGACGCCTGGAGCAATCACCTCATCTGCTCAGCGAACTGGTACAGCTATTGTCGTGTTTTTGGTAAAAATCTCACAGATTTACAGCCTGATTCCGATGGCTGGTTGGCGATATTGATGCCAAAAAAAGGCGGCTCACTGCAGCTTCAGAACGAAACTGAATACGGTACTGCTTTCGGGATAGAGAACATCGAATCGGTGCTAAAATAAAGAAAAATATTTTATGTATCCTGTAGGTTGATATTATTCTCCTGTTTTGGCGATCCACGAGCCTGTCCCATATTAGGCTTGACAATAATATAAGCGATTTGGCAGCAAATACCTTTGACCAACCTTCCGAGCTCTTTGGTCAGCCTACTGTAATTCCTGCGATCATATTGATTTTGGAAACGAGAAAATAGTAAAACGAAGCTGTACTTTTCAGGTAGCTCTACGTTCGTACGTTGCTGGATTTCATTCTTAATATCAGACTTCCTGAACGATTTCGAAGGCGCGGCTCTATACATCTCAATGAAAGCATTACGAAACATTTCCAAGGATTCATCATTGGCATCAATCGTTTTTCTATAAATCAAATCAGAAGATGCACATGAATCGCTCCCAGAGAAACACACCTGCAATAACCACTTCCAACGAATGGTCGAGCAGTATTATTGAGCGCTGCCGTCATGACAGCTTCAGTTACCGATTTGCCTTTAGATCGGTAAGTCGTCAGCAGGGAGCTGAGCGTGATCACGCCGAACTGTTCGAGCTGCTGGGACACGAAATACTGGATCTCAGGATCCACTTGAACTTTCTTTACAACGAAGTTAATGGGTGTGATGAGAAATCAATAAGTTATCAAACCTCAGCCTTAACTGCAGAGACAGAAACATTCGGTTCGGTTTTAACAGAAGTTTTCGGCTTGGTGTGAACATCAGCATTCTCCATTTTAACGTCAAGCGTCTCTTCAGCCACATGCTGTTTTGGTTTTTCGGGTTTCTAGCAGAGATTCAGAAGAGCAAGAGCATAAAGACGTGAATATGCATACTGATGATGTCTTTTTTGGGATTTCTGCAGCGCTGGAACGGACACCGGTTAACTGATTCAAGGCATCGATACGTAGAAAAGCACGGTTCTGTTCAGCAACGACGCCCTCATAGGACGCACCGAAATCGTAATCAAACTCGCACTTGAAAACCCATTGTTTGGTTTCCTTATTGAGTGTCTGAGAAAGCGATTATGTTAGATTACTGGCAATCTGTATGGAGAAAGCATACAGCTAGCGATTGAATGATCTGAAGAGACGTTTGGAGATCCAACTGTGCTATCGACGTCCAGTCGGTTAGTTTCAGTTCGCGATTATTGCTGAATAATTGCAAAAGGTAATCTCGTGCGATACTCGCTCTTCCAGACAGCAATAGCGAGCTACAAACAGGAAATGAAATTACACGTCGTCCGTTGCCACTGATAATCACCTTTTAGGAACCCAGCAGTTCTGGACAAGAATGCAACGAGCCACAAGAATCTTGACGACATCGTCGCGATCGTCGTCAGGAATACGCAGGACGTCACATAATTCTCCAAACTGCATGACACCAGCTGTATTTCAGTTAGCAAAGATCGATGAAATACGGCAAAATAATAAACCATTTTTCAGCACATGAATGCATCGTGCTTGTAATGAGCTGGAACTGTCATTAGAGGCGCCCTCGAGTCCAGATTCGGCAGAAGAGAGCTTGACATCAGTGCCAGAACATAGAGAGGAAAGATATGCTGGTAATGGGACATCCATTGGAATACGTTCACATTCTTCCATGTCAATATGCGATAGCGATTGGCGAAGCTCGACACTTTCGCTGCTATCTTCAGAATTCACCTAGAATAAGGAATCCGTTCAGCGAAAACGTCTCGAGAAAATGAATGGCAAACTGCTGTTTACATGAAGAAGTGTCCATTTCTCAGAATCAAATTCTTGTCGAAGCATCTGGTACGATTTGCGAATTTCAGTCGTCTCGCCCGATTGCGTTTTCGTTTGCGCCGCTCGAAGCAGAACCTCTTTGGGTGCCGCTTTTGTCTCCACCGCATCGGCATCAATATCTACACCCCTCATCGCTGCTTTAGAAGCGGCCGCTGCTGCATCGACTGCGGCAAAATCGGGCACCATCGAGTACACCTTCAAACGTCAAGTTTGACCTGCAGTAATAAGCACCCGATATACCTGATCGATTGGCACTAAATGAAGTTGGCCATTGCTAATACGACCAATGGCATAGGTCGATTTAGGCTGAACTCGACTGGATGATAGTGTAAAGACACGAGCATCACCTGGCTCTTCGTCACGACGACGATCTTTTCTATACTGGAACTGTAGAGCTCCATGCTGCGGTTTCATCTGGACTTGATGAAGTGAGCCCAGATCGGGGCCTAGACCAGCTATCATTCAGCAGAATGAATGACGATAACGAAAGCTCCCTGACCATCATAGGGCTTATGACGTGGTCGTAAAGGGAAGTTGATCAGACCGATCTGATGCGAACTGCAATTCCGATAGTAGACGGGGATCTCAGCGATAACCTCGTCGTCATCCGCCATCATATCCATGATGATGGCTAACCAGATCGGTCCCAGCTCAGATCCTGCGCAAATTTCCTCTTCGACCTTCGTCGGTGATGCAAATTCCGCAAGTTTTGAAAGAATTTCTCTGAATTACTATGTTGATGTGGACAAAATGCAGCTTGTATAAGTATCATTGTAGATTATAGAAGATTTCAATATTTATTCGGTATGCGAGATTCTGGTTGTTTGAACGTCTTGTTGATTCTTTGGACTGTGACAGGTTTCATCATAGTACTTTATGTATTTTGATCAAGCATTCAAATGAAGTTCAACAACTTCTCCATCATTGTTGCCCCTTTCAAATAACTATAGCCTTATCTTGGCCAACAATGCACGATGGTTGATTCCTTGGTCGCAGGTCGCAAGCATCATCATCAGCTATTGCTCATCTACTTTGATATCTGTGGCCCATCAAGTATCGCTTCCAAGACCTTATAAATGGATTGCAATTCTGCTGTAATGATGTTGACGCAGGAAGTCTCACTACGAGACGATCGGTAGAAACTCGCACACAAAACGTACAGTATTCGCAATGATCACATACAGTTGCCATCAGCAATCGTTTGAAACAGTGCAACAAACGGTAAAGCGCTGCTTTCTGTCACCAGTCCAAGTGCTTTGCTTGCATCTACTTGCTGCCTGCTGATCCAATATGACAAGTGAAATTGTGCATATAACCGTATAATGGAGGATGTTAGATGGCTATATGTACTGTTACGCGAACAGAGGGGGGCCCACCCCATCGGCCCATTCCTTTTATCAGTTGATATAATCAGTTCCCTTTAAATGACTTCCTCATTTGTGCTGGTGGTGTTGTGTAATTTTATGATGGTTATCTTTCATTCTCGGCAAGCACTAGAGGCAGCAGGCTTGAAGGTCACCTGATACCTCAAATTGATCAAGGTTACAGATATTTGATTGGAGAGGTACCCGCCCCAGAACGATCCTAATCCGGGTTCGGCAACGATGGGCAGCATATGCAGCATATGCGGCGCCCAATCCAAGCAAGTGGCGGCGGGAACGCCACGCCAAGTCGAGACGAGGGCCGCAGACTCTCAGCAAACGAAGACGAAAGATGTCACCGATGTCAAAGGGTCACTGACAACGAAGGCACCGTCCATTTCTGAAGGCGACGCCGGCGATATGAGCTTGATCGTGCAAGCTCTGAAAAAAGTCCCAATTTTTTCGAACTTAACCGATTCCGATCGGCTCCAGCTTGCAAAGGAGCTGAAAGAATGCCTGTATGAAGTCGATCAAGCAATTATCACCGAAGGCCAGCCGGGCACTGAATTCTTCATCATTCACACCGGATCAGGTTTGTATAACAAGTTTGAGCTTCGCGTTTGCTGATGCTATGGTCATAGCGGCGGTCACAAGAAAGGACCCTGCTACTGGAGAGAAAATATCGATAGCGTCTCTCACAGAGGGCGACTATTTCGGTGAAGCTGCCCTAATCAATCACGACTTACGTCAAGCGACCGTTTCAGCAACGAAACCAACAACATGCTTCGTTCTTGATGCTAGCGCTTTCCAAAAGCTGTTTGGAAAATCGAAATTGGTGATTTCGCTATCGTTTTCAAATTCTGTTTGGGCACTCACAGGCACTGTTCGTAGAATGTGCAATTCGCAAAGCGTAATGCTATTTCTGCTGAGAAGTTACGTCACGAAGCCGTCTCGCCTCACTCGACTGAACGAGTTTTCGAAAAGTCGGCACAGACCGTGACCCTGATCGAATCAGCACTTTCCTCTAACGTAAGCCAAATTTTTATATGGATTTGATATCGAACAAACAATTTTCAATCATAGGTGCTGTTCAAATCTTTGGATTCTTGGCAAGTAAAACAGATTATTGCCGAAATGTATAATGTTGCTGTCACTGTCAATTCTCAAATCATCAAGCAAGTAAGTTGGCTGCCAATCAACTTGCTAGCACGAGCGTCTCAGATGGTCTAGGGCGACCGAGGAGATTACTTCTACGTCGTTGAAAAGGGCCAATTCGACGTGGTTATATCGAAAGCTGGCTCGACGGATAATGTTGTCGCCACTCGGGGCCCTGGAACATCGTTTGGGGAACTGGCCCTGATGTACAATTCCCCCCGAGCGGCGTCTGTCATCGCCAAAACCGAGGGTGTTCTATGGGCGGTCAGCCGGAACACATTCCGGAGGATTCTGATGCGAGTCAATGATGAGAAGCGACGTGATTATGAAAACTTCCTGAAGTCGGTACCACTGCTATCAGCACTAACTGCCTCAGAACGTGCTACTGCGGCAGAAGCCATGGAAGAAACAAGTTTCCCAGATGGTACAACAATCGTCGAGCAGGGACAAGAAGGAGAAACGTTTTATGTGATTTTGTCGGGCAACGTTGATGTTTCGATCAAGGAAGGCGATAACCCCCCGAAACACGTCCAACATCTTGGAAAGGGTGATTTTTTCGGCGAGCGAGCTTTGCTGAGATCCGAACCAAGAGCTGCAACTGTTGTGGCGTTTGGCCCGGTCACATGTCTGACATTGGATCGTCAAGCATTCAGCGTCGTACTGGGACCATTAACCGACATCATGCACAGGAATATCGAGAATTATACATCGGATGTGGGCGAGAAACGCGAACTGTACGTGGAGAGCCCTTTGATGGAGGTGAAGATGTCTGACCTGCACGTAATTGGAACCCTCGGTAGAGGCAGTTTCGGGCACGTTCAGCTCGTGACACATATCCCCAGCGGAGAAACATTCGCGATGAAGAAGATCTCAAAGGCGCAGATCGTCCAGCTGGGCCAGCAGGACCACATCTTGAGTGAGAAGAAGGTTATGTCTCAGCTGAACCACCCATTTCTGATTCGATTACGCGCCACCATGAAGGATCAAGACTATGTTTACTTTTTGATCGAGCTGTGTCTCGGTGGCGAACTTTTTTCGGTTTTGCGATCTCGTGGTCAATTTGACGAGAGAACATCGAGGTTTTACGCTGCTTCGGTCGTGTTGGCGTTCGAGTACATGCACAGCCATAATATAATCTATCGTGATCTCAAGCCAGAAAACCTTCTTCTGGATAACAAAGGATTTCTTAAAGTCACCGACTTTGGATTCGCCAAATATGTACCAGATAGAACTTGGACGCTTTGTGGAACGCCAGATTACCTGGCCCCTGAAGTCATATCTGGACAAGGTCATGGGAAGGCTGTTGATTGGTGGACTCTAGGCGTTTTAATTTATGAGATGTTGGTCTCGTATCCGCCCTTTTATGACACCGATCCCATGAAAACGTACGCAAAGATTATGCATGGACACGTACCGTTTCCGAAACATATCAACAAAGATGCAATGGATCTCATACAAAGATTGCTTCATCCGAAAGCGGCGAAAAGATTGGGTGCTGTAAAAGGTGGAGCAAAACTGATTAAGAAACATCCCTGGTTTAAAGGGTTCGACTGGGATTCACTGTTATCGAAAACAATGACCCCTCCGATCATACCGAAGGTGAATAACAACACGGATTTGGGCAACTTTGAAGATTATGGACATCAAGATGATGACTTCCCGACGTATAAGGATGATGGGTCAAATTGGGACGCTGATTTTTGATGATAATCATGCCATTCAAAATGTTATGACTCTTGTGCTCATATTGATTAAATAAAAATGGTGGATAATAAATGGCAAGAAATTACTGATCGTTATTTAGCCTCCAGACGTTAACTGTTGCGTCTTCATTGGCAGTGATTAAGAACCTAAACAGATGTCATTCAACGAGGCGTAATTTGCCGAAGACGCCAACCTTGAATCCTCGCTGAAAATGACACTTCGAACGATTTTGCTGGATTTACTCGAATACAATGACCGCGGCTTGTTTTCGAAATTCTTGAGATCGAACAAAAACACCCGGCCACTTGCATTCCCTACTGCAAAAATCTGCATCGCCGGATTGAAGGCGAATCTGATAAACCAGTGTCTGCAATCCGAAAGCGGGAATTCCTGTCGAAAAATCAGTATTATATCAAGACGACTAAAAACAATCGACCTGGATGATGTTAACTGGACATGAATGACTCACAACTGAACGTTGGTAAACAGGCTCCCAAAGCACCACTTTGTCTTGGCAGGATTTTGATAAAATGAAATCGCCTGAAAATGGCTTGATTCAGAAAA
>RBZT01000103.1:0-12125 GCA_003693705.1 Polymyxa betae
GAGATGAGAAACGTATGAATTTTGGAGTTGATCGGAATGGTTGCGTGGAGGCCGCTCCTCGCCATTCATAGTAGGGAGACGAGGGGACCCGCGCAGTCCGTGACAGTTAGGGCTCTTCCCCTATAGGAATCGTCAGCAGTGGCGCAGCCCTCTGCGCAGCCCCTCAGGAAGGGCCAGTACGACTGCCTGGTGGTCGGCTGGGCGGCTGCGAGTACTGTCATGCTCAATGGGCATGACAGAAGTCCGGACTTGACCAACATCGCTCTTGCCATTGTCACCAATTTTCCGCCGATCACCTCCGACAGTCCGTTCTGGAACGGCATTTTCGTGTCCGAGAACTCCTGCCGCACACCCATTTCGTAGAGTTCCTTTCGTAGATTCTCGCTGGTGAATTTGCCTCATTGGTCAGCGCGAAACACCTCCACCCGATTGTTGCCGGAGCTCATTCTCTCCAGACGTTCCAGAATTGCAGTGGTGTGCAGCTCCTGTTCTCCTTTCCTGCTAAGATTCACCGTCACTGCAAATCCGCTTGCATGATCTGCGTAAACAGCAAAACAGTTCTTGCCATTATAGGATACTTTCGGCATCGACTGAAGGTCAGATCCGATCACCTGTAGTGGTCGCAGTTCACGAGTCCGCTGCTTCGGAATTTTGGCAACGAGCAGGTTCGCTTCGACGCAGATCCTGCACTTGCATTTCGCCTCCCGCTCCTCGTCGATGACGATCCGCAAACCATCCACGGACTTTTTCGACTCCATCGCCGCCAGCGTCTGCTCACAGAGATGACCCAGCCTGGAATGCGCCAGAACCATCGAAACTGTGCCTGGGGGTTGTCCTTGGTTTTGATCTGAGCTGAGGAGGGCCAAGGCCCCTCCTCTCAGCAAAAATCCTGCTCCCGAGAAAGGTCCGCATAAAGCAGACCCTGCCTCAGGGATGCAGTCAGCAGAACCGTACCGTCGGCGCCGATAATCTTCGACGATCGCGTAGTCTCCCTGTGCTCAGCTCCGGCACCCAGTTTCGTAAGCGCCGCCCTCACGGCAAACAAATTGACGACCGCGTCCGGAGCGTAGTTCACGTTTTTCATTGTGACAAGCTGCCCGTTAGCGGATTTCAATACAACATCACCCTTACCGTGAATCTCTATGCGATCACCGCCAACGCCTCCGATAGACGGCCTCTTATCCTTGTCGAACATCTGGAGTCCGCCCTTGAAATGATCAGTATGGGTTGAGACGTGACCACAGGTCGCGGCTCCGTCCAACACCCAGTCGCGCAATCCCTTCCGCGGAGTTCCGTTGTCGCTGGACAGCGCCATTGACAGCATAGCCACATTTGCGCGGCCTCTGTCATTCTGCGCGTCCTTCTTCTTACTTCGACAATCGGCAGCTCGGTGGCCGACCTTTCCGCAGTCAAAGCAACGCCCTTTGAACGCTCCCCTACGGCGTCCGCGGCCCGCTGTCATCGCCAGTCCGGCGTCTGAGTCCGTGACATCACTAGTCACCGCCATCCGTCGTAAGAGTGAGATGACGTCATCGCGAACAGTGCTTGAGGTCAACTCCTTCGATGGTCCCGACAGTCGTCGATACCGGACCTGCTCCATGTCGTTTGGCAGGGACATGCACATGAGGACGCCCATCACGACGTCAGGCAGGGCGCGGTTCTCGTCAATGTCTTTCAGGCGCAGGGTCAGGTCGACCATGGCCTCAAAATGCTTCTTTGCCTCTGCAACCGACGCGTTACTGCGCAGGCGCATGCCGAACAATTCAATAAGAAGCGTCGTTATGTCCTGACTCGTTTTCCCCGCGTACTCTGCTGATAAGGCCGCCCAAACCCCGGCTGGATCGTTAGCGAATGCCTTGATTAAAGTCAGCTGACTCAAATCGATGTTCCGCGTTATCGCCAGACTCCTTCTAGCAAGTTGCTGTATTTACAACAGGACAAAAAGAAAAAAACTCAAAAAATTGCTTTGTTAAATAGAGTATTGTATGCAAATCAGGGATCAACATTATGATATTAAAATTTTCTTCTAATGGATTCAGGTTCGTGTATGATCTCGTCGTAATCTGTTGAGTAACGGATCTCTGCTATCTATGATGGCAGAAGACGACAGGGACGCGGTTGAGCCTGCTCGAGGTTAACGCAGTACGGCCCGGCTGCAACAATTCCGGGTGCTTGGGAGACCTGTCGAACCTGATACTAAAGAGCTGTTTGAATCTTTATTATCTTTCGCTGTTCTGTTACCGTATTCGCTTCGTCGTCGAGGATTCTATCAGTCAATCGATCAGTATGACCGTATGCGTGTATACGCTTGACATATACATAGGGATTTCATTTCTCAGCGTTTTTGTTTTGTTTCAAATGATTGTTCGCACTCCGTTCGAAACAACCACGCATCATACACAACTACCTACGAAACCGGCATAATCAGAAAATTCTTCAACTTTTTGACTGATTGCTTGGTCTGGATGAGCCTAGTTTTTGTTAGATGGCCTTGGTTTACAAGTTGCTACTATACCTGCGAGATATGAGCCTGAGCTCTTGCAACGTTTAAATAAAACGTTTTCGCAAAAAGGGCACGAAATATTGCCATTCTCAAATTCGCAACCGTGACCATAAGAGCTGAAGGTGGACGACGATGGAACCGTTTGTCGACCCGCGCTGTCTTTGGTAGTTTCGAATTTTTTTGTAGAAGTGAGCACTGAAACTTTGCTTATTTTAAGATTTCGCCGGTTTGGTGATAAAAGATATTCTCAATCAGATGCGACATTTTGTCTCGGGGTAAATTGGACCTGTCCTCCAAAACCTTAACACAGGTATCACAGGGCAAAGTTCAACATCGTAGATCAGTAAACTTGAATTGTTCTTTATTCAACTATAAAAATATCTGGGATTACGAATACATTGCAGTCACAGGAGTAACCTCCTCCAGGGGCACAGCCTTGACAAACTAGATCTACAAAACTAATATCCGTATTCAAGGCCGGCGTCTCCGACCCTGATCGTGATCGTGTGCTGTACCATGTGACTGTGTACCTGGTCGCGTGGCCCCGTTGTCCTTTGTCTATCTTCATTACGTTTCTGCAATAAACTGGTGTTCCTTACCGCTGATCTTTTCGCTTGAGCGTTAATCATCTCATATTGCTTTTCTGGCTTTGTTCTGTAGACGTACTGCCAACTTTAATTGCGGTGTCCAGAATTTAATGGGCTTATGTTTTATTGTTTATCGTAGGAAATACACTGTTTCAGAATTTCGTTCATTTGATTTAGTGTTACTTCAGCAAATTGTAATTCGTTCAATGATTTTTAAATCCTTTTTTCTTCAAACAACCCCAAAAATATGCTCTTTCCGGAAGTGGATAAAGGAAATGACAACGCCGTGTCGATCGCAAAGAAATTATAGTTCGGAAAGCCTTCTTGTGTTGTGATGGAATCCATCGGCGTCTCGACAGCGGGATTCTCATCGACCGACGCGTTAGCAATCAGCTCGTCAACAGTATCAGGGGACTCTTACGCAAGCAAATTGTCCAGGTACGACTGGACATTTTGTTTCGGGGCGTCCTTTAGCCGTCCATGATTTAATCTCTTCTGTAGGAATCGTTGCGTGTGCTGTCCGACCGTCCCCGGAGAGCAAGTGCCTCCGGAGTTTTTGTAAACCAGCAAATTCTCGTCCGTCATATCCACAGACATAGACGGTCGTGTGTTTTTTAGGCATCGTTAGAGCGAAATAGGAGGTGTTAGAGTAGAGTGATCCATAGGCATGGAGACAGTGATGGGCTTCAAGGGGTGATCACCCTGACGCACAATTGTATATCGCTGACAAGGATTAGGAGTGCAGAGCTTGAGATGCTGTTCGACGTCTCGAAGCATTGGATGGCCAAGGTTCGCCGACTCGCCCTTCTGGATGAGTCGCGCTACCGTTGCGATGACGCCGAAATGACCTTGTAAATGGGCCTGCTCGATAACGCTAGCACGCTTGCGATTCTGGGACTGTAGGGACGAAGACGATCGCAGTCTCCTGCTGATGCAGCGTCTCAGCTGCATAAACTAAGGCTGTACGTGTCAATGCCGGTAACAGTCTGGATAAGGCATCAGATAGAATGTTCAAGATCCCTGGCCTGTGGATGATTTCAAAGTCGTGAGACAGGACGGCATTGATCCAGTTCGCAAGCGGGGGAGACACGTCTTTCTCGACAACCCAGCGTTGAACGTATTCTTCACAAGTCCTTATGGACGCCAATTCTAGGAGCGGCAGTATTAAAGACGTCTCCAGCTTGTTCAAGGGCGCTGTACAATGCAAAGCCATCATAGAAAGCTGGTTGCCCGTCCCTCATTGCCTTCGACGCGAAACCAGACTTCCTTGAGCAGTAATCGTTCCAAATTAATCAGTCTCGAGCGAAGGTGCTCTTCGTCCGGTGCAGCTACAATCCTGTGCAGAAAGACGTTCCCCTAGCCATCGCCTGAATTAGAGTTGCCAGAGTATCTGCATCAGTTCTGGATTGGAATTCTTGGGGGATGAGGTGATTCTTTTTCTCAATGGATTGAATTCCTGACTTTCAACAGATTCCAAGTCCCGACGAAACTCCGTGAGCCAGCCAGGGCGCAGCCAGCTGCTACCTACGCCTGGCGGATAGAAAATTATTATAACCAATCTTCCTTTCAAAGGGGCAAAACATTGCAGATTCAATTACACGCAACAAAATCAATTCTCCCAAGAATCACGTTGTACAACCTAAAAAATGCTAAAAACTGGTATATAATCAGCAGCATGATGACTGATGAGAGGTAGCTGGTACTTATCAAATAAAAAATAAGAACTCTTTATTTAACAAAATTATAAAAAATTTCTTAATTTTGGTTTTACATACTAAACTAAATTTCCTTCCAATATGCAGATTACCAGGTACGTGAGCGCCAACCAAACTTTTGGTGTCGCAAATGCCGAGTCTTAGGGGGCGCATTCGTGCAGCTCTATAAGAAAACAAACCGGTCAGTCGCCATGCTGGCCCTCCCCCGGCAGCTGATGGACGTACCGCGTTCCGATTCGCGCATCAAACGTCGAATTTGTTTGTTGGGGCAGCCAGCGCAGATGCAGGATTCGCCACACGGGCAGGGACGTTCGGAATCGCCGGCCTTGGCCACGTGACGCTCGACGGAGCGGGCGGGCGGTACGACCGCGGAGCGATGATGGTCCGGATCGCAACGGAAATCCAGCACGTCTGGGCCCAGATCCAGGACGGACTCGGCCGGCGTCACTTTACAGACGCACGCGTCACCGACTGTTGGCGATTTAGCGGGACCCCGCTAGGGCAGGAGGAGGCCGTACTGGCCCCCCATCCCGAAGCAGCACCTACCGCAGCAGCCACAGACGAGTTCCTCGGAATCGGTCATGGAGGAGGCAGCGAGACAGTTTGGAGGCGCCTCTGAGGATGTTCATGGATTTTAGACGAGCAGGGTTTTAGGATTTTTGTCAGGGTTGCGCCCCAGTTGGGCTCCCATCACCTATTTAATCAATCCACAGACTTGTGATTTGATATCTTAACTGGAAATATTCACTTAACAACATCTCTCCCAGAGGTCTCCATCGCTTAACCATAAACAAACGCTTGCTTCACACCGGGTAGCCTTCTGGGTTCATTTCTGTTGATTTCAAGAGAAAATCATTTGTGAGCACAACTCAGACAGCCTTCTCTGTAGACTCTGTCATCTAATGATCTTCTTTGGCGTCGAAAACCACAATAAGTTTCGTAAACTGACCCAGCAGATCCGCTTAGAACGAAGATCTCAGCAGCGTGTTTATTATCATCGGATCAGCTTGACAGCGATCGCGACGGCAACGATGACGATCGCCACTACGATTACGATCACGTTGTTGCTGCTGCTGTTGTTCGGCTCGTCGCTCTTTGATTCGGCGGAGACAGGGACGGGCCCCGACACGGCAGGCGGCGCCGTCGTCAACGTCGGCTCCGCACCGGGCTCGTTCTCGTCTTCCGCGAATTCCGAGCGAATGACGGCCGTGGTAAACGCCGAGCCGTTATCCTCTGCAAAGACCTCGTTGCTATCGCCATCCGTACGAATGCTGCTGCTGTCGGATTCGTCGTCGACGCGCGGCGTTGAAGCCGGCGAATTACTCCGAGAGATGGCGCGCTGCGCTTTGTCGGTGATGTCTTTGAGCTTGGCGCCAAATGATGAATGCCGGTGTTTGCCGTTCAGGATTTGCCGCAATCGCTGCTGGAATTTGTCTTCAGCGCCGCCGATTGATGTGAGGAATGGATGCGAGAGAATCTTGATCGAATCAGGACGCGCTCTAAGTAAAGTTTAGAAAACAGCAAAACCCAAAAAAGCGCAAATCTCGGCTCCAAAAAAAGGTCGAAAATTACAAAGAATATCGAAAAATCTTGAACAGAAAGGCAGGACATACTCGGGATCGCAGACCAAGCATTGGGCGATGAAATCGCGAAAGTTTGCAGACCATTTATTGGGCTGTGCTAGGGTTGGCGGGCCATCCTTGGCGATCGCCTTCATGATCTGATAAGAAGACATATCCGATCTGCAGGGTACTTAATTCCCAATATAAAAAACAGGAAATGGGACACGAATGCACAAAAAGAGATTTAATTTTAGTCCAATTATGGAAGTTCGAATATTTTCCAAATAAAAAGAAAAATCGCACAAACGCAATACAAGAAAATCAAAAATCAACAAAACGTTCAGAAATGTGAATTAGGATACCGTGGTGGTTTTCCTTCAGCAAGTTCGATGGCGGTGATGCCCAACGACCAGACATCGGTGTTGAATGAGACAGGACGACCCTTGATGACCTCCGGCGACATCCATAGAGGCGACCCGGCCATTTCGGGCCGTTTTGAGATGGTCGCCGACACCAGTTTTGAAACACCTGTGAAGTCGATCAGTGCCTGACGTTGACAAGTTTCGGAAACGCACCGAAATCGCTGAGTTTCACATCGCCGGTGCTGGTGAGAAGAATGTTGCCGCTTTTGATGTCACGATGCATGATAGATTTAGCATGAAGGTAGGCAGTCGCCCTGAATATAAACCCATTAGCGAGTCGTTGGCAATTGATGAAACAGGTCTTTATAGTTCGAGAGAGAAAAGTACAGGAAAGAGACCATAAATCTTGCAAAACCGAACAAACTGCTTTTGAATGTTAAGAAAGAGAAAAAAATTACAAGTTTTGAGAGATCTGCACAAATTTAAACTTCAAAAATGTTGCAAAAGACAAAGAATGAATGTGATTTTCAAAATACGCGACCACCATTAGCAAACACTTAGAGATTCTAAGGTAGAAAGAAGGCTGTTTTCGAATTTGACGCTGCATACCTTGTGGCCTGTAGCATGATATACTGAACGATGGGCTCAGGCAAGTATCCATTCTGTTTCAGTAGCTGGCCGACATCGCCACCATCACAGTAATCCATGAGAATCCAGAGGTTCCCGTCCCAATCGGGTTCGCTACCGCAACCGTAATACGACACGATCGAGCGATGGCGACATGCCCGAAGGATGTCGATCTCCTTCTTGATCTCTTCGTTATTATCAGCGATCACCAGCTTCGCCGCCATCACCGCGCCCGAATCGCGATGCCTAACGCGATTCACTGACCCGAAACTGCCTTTGCCAAGAAATGCCTCGATCTCGAACAACGAGCTGACATCGCCGGTCCATTCCAGATTCGTATCGACATGCGAATGATGCTTGACGTCGAACGGTGTGCTGGTCCCGCAGACGAGATTCAGGCCTTTGTTCCAGTCGGAGATCGTCTCCGCATCGGCTCCTGATAGCGTTAGAGTTTTGTTGCCGACCGGAACGACGAGCGCCGAATTGATGAGCTTGATGTCGCCGGTGATGCGCTTCTCATGATGGCGCCAGGCCTTTTTAGATTCGGCCCAGTTGATGGACGAGAAGTTCGGGGAAAGCCAGACGGTATTTTTCGATTGTTTGTCGTTGTAGGTGACGACGAAATCGGTGCCGGCCTTTAGCAGTTCCTGATATCGATCCAAGGCCTCCATCGAATGAACGACGAAGAAGTACGCGAGGGCCGATCGAGATTTTTTCGAAGAATCTTGTTTATTTTAGGCCACGTAGCGGAAGGCGTTCTGATTCTTATCATCACGCTCGATGTATTCGCGGTCCACCAGGCTGCTGATGCGTTTGTGGATGTCTTCGACGGGAACTGGGAAGCCGCACTGATCCAAGCTATAGCGAATCAGCTCGGTCTGGCTGCAGGATTTCACGGCTTTCATGTGACGGACGAGAATGGCATCGATCTGATACATTCGATCAGACATAACCTGGGCAGTGACTTCTTCGGTTTCCGTCTTGGCTTCGATCGGTCGAGCGAAGGCTGAGATGCGGCGTGAAGGATGGCTGAAACTTCGATTAACTTGAAATTCGTCAATATCCACGACCTGCACGAAAACATTGAATTTTGTTATGAAAAGACCAAGATGACCTACAGGTCCTTTCTTCCTCTTCTTTAGCACTCTCAGTTTTTCTTTGCAGAAAGAACCTAGAGCGTGTTTTAGCTGGTCGTCTGGGAGACCTGTCCTGTCCTTCAACGCAGTGTACGACAGAATATCTGGTGCATCGTTAAAGGCGAGAAGCACCAAAGCCTGATAGGGCGAGACGATCAGTTCCTTCTTGCCCTGTGGAAAATGCCCCGCGATAATAGCATTCGAAACATGATAGACCCAACTTAGTTTCCGGCCGCTATGGCGAGCGACGTAAAATCGTTCGAAGTCGCTTTGATACTGTAGGATAGGTTGTGGAATGATCAACGGCAAGGATTGTGGCTGATTGAGAGATTGTGGCCAGTGAGATGTAGTCAACACTGTTGGGCAGAACTCAAACGGTTCCGAGGGCAAGCCAGGGTATTGGGCCACGATCTCTTGCGATAGTTCGATATCCTTGAACATACCTTCCAGCTTGGTGGTAAATAATGCTCCGCATTCGGTGCGAAGCTTGCTGAATAAAGGTGTCAAATAGTAAAATATCGACAACCAATGGCATGACCTGATCATATTGATTTCGGCAGCCTGGCTGCAGGATTCATTCAGTAGCAGTCGCTGCGCCAAGGCAGCTTTATAGAATGCCTCGAACATGTCTTTACCATGGACGAACTTAAAAATTACCATGCAGCGACTCAACCTCGCTTCGAGCTCATGTTCCTGTAACACAGAATAAAAACCATAAGAAAAGAAAAAAGACCAAAGAAAACATGATAGAGCAGACATGAATCTTCATGGAACCTCTAAGCAGCCAGTTAATATGCTTTGAGAGTAGTTCGGCAGGAAGATTTCCGCGAGACTTGAAAACGGCCTCGAAGGCATCCTTGCAAGAATGCTGCAGATCAACGGTCATCTCACCCTGGGTAAAGTCAGAGAGCAAAAACTAAAGCGATTTCCAGCATTGCAATACCGCTTGATGAACAACAGTATCAATATTGTCCTTAAATTGCCCGACTCTGTCGATAACGTCGCCTTCTCCGATTGTAACAGTGTCGCCTTTCAAGATTTCCATGCTGCAATGCATGACGTAGTCATGAAGCGCCAGCTTTATGCGATCTTGGCCCTTAGCACGAGATGCGAGCTGGAAGAACAAAGCCAGTGAAGATAGTGTAGAGGGCAATGCTGACATTAGCGCAGAGAAGCCGTTTTGAATCAAAGTCTAATGAAATAATTAGAAAGTGTTTGAAAATGTTTGATCCCTGAACGTTTGGAGAAAAAGGCAGACTAAGACAATGAAACGGTAAAAAGTCTTTAAATTCACCCAAACATCCCCAACAACTGCAAGAAGAAAGAATTCAGAGAGCATTGCGCAAAACAATTATGCAAAATGAAACAGGTAAAGCAAAGGTAAAGCTGACAGGTAGGTGCTGGGCTACCAGCTTTTGTTCAACAGAGGATATGGTGTGCGGGAGGGTATGTGCTTGCAGATATGCCTGGACTCGTGAAGTTTCTTGTTCCAAACGTGATCGCACATGCTCGAGGTAATTAGCAACGTTCATATCAGGAGCAGAACACATTGCAATGCCTTCTTGTTCATAGAACCTAGAGATGAAGCCGCTCAATATCCAGGATTTAAAAGTTTGAAAGTTTGAGTAGAAATGGCATTCGAAAAGCAGATTGGGAAAGAAAGAAATTTCCAAGCAGTAGAATGATCATCAGACATAGGGCAAAAAGCAAAAAACACAAAGCTGAAACGTTACTCTTTTGTTTCCTTCAGAAACTCGGTCTCGATCACTTCATATAAATTCAATTCGCAGGTCATATCGACAATATCTCGAACCAGACTTGAACTTTCATCCATATGATCGATGCCTTCGCGCTCTTCTCGGAATCGATCCATCAACGCGCAAATCATTCGGGGAAAAGCAGCGCCGCTCATCAGCTCGTTGCGAAAGATCTCTTTCCCCATGGTAGCAATCGCACCTGGCTTCAATATGACCCTGTCCAGATACATAAAAATGCTGATAATCGTCGTCATCTGCCGACAGTGTGTCGTCCAGACAACATGGACCGCCTCAATCTGATCCCGATCGATCGTCTCATGCAGAGCCTGAAGCTCTTCCTTACAATGCTTTTGATAATGCTCTCTCATCTGCGAATATGTCTCTTGACCTTGCTCTACATAGCAACTTTAACACAACAGCCCGAGCTTAAGCATCAACTCACTTAGCACGCATAGGTTCTGAACAGTCCTAAACAGACGTTCGCGGCCCTGGATGGCCCCAGTCGACGACGCCGTGATAGCGATGAGCGCCTCTTGCAGCATCTCTTTAGCCGCCTTCTCATACTGAGAGGTATCAGGGGCGACATAGTCTCTAGGTAGAATGATGCGACACTGGTGTTCAATGGGCTGATTGGGAGGCTGGGCTGGAGCCTCTGAGTCTTCATGAGCCATGGTCGATACGTTACCGCCTGTGCTCAGCTTTCGCTTCCGGTGCATCGTCGTCACTCTTGGTGACAATGAGAACCTGCATCAAAGAGGCCGCGCTGTGTTCATCTCGCACTTTTTTGGTTCGCACTTTACTCTGGGCTCGAAAAACGTGTTCGCACTTTATTCTGGGTTCAAATGGAGAGACGTGTTCGCACTTTATTCAGGGTTCAAATGGAGAAACGTGTCCCCGCACTTTACTCTGGGATCAAATTGAGAAACATGATCGCATTTTTTGTGCAGATATCAACGCCTGTGCTCAGCAGCTTTCACTTCAGTTTTGAAACAATCAATCGTCATCACTGTTGGCGGCAAATGCAAACATCCATGTTGTTTGCAGAATTCACCCTCGTACCTTTGTGGATTCGCGATCAAGCGATAAAGAGCTCGCACTTTAAAACCAACGTCGAGGTTCTCGATGCCAAGACCGGCACCTGCGATCGAGCAATCGGGCCAACTTTCTGTATCTTCTCCAGGATGGCTAGCAAACATTCTTCGGAGCTCGCACGAGTCTGCCTTGATCGTGCCCCAAAGAATGCAACCCTGACTTCGCCTGATGTACAGAAAAACGTGTCGGCAATGGCGTCGGAGGTCATGAAAAATATTGTTCGAGAGCTCCGCAATAACTTCTTCTGCATTATGATTGACGAAACTCGAGACGAATCAGTCAAAGGCCAGATGTTATTGGTCGGCTCTGCCTGGTGAGAGAAGGGTTAAATTCAAAATAGATTCTTTGATATGGCTCTCCGACATTCGTTCCGAATCTTTACGGGAAGCCACTGTCACAGCCTGTTCATCGCCACGGCTTCACTATCAGTCATGTACGAAGGTCAGGGCTACCAATGGGCTCGGCGAGCTCAACGGCCTCCAGCCCATCTGCGCTTACATCTACTGCTCTGCTCATCGGCTGCAGCTGGCTCTGATGTTAATCGCTAAATCTCAAGTCAAGGTTTGTTTGTTCTTGAATGATGGAAATTCGATCTGTGTGGCCCCTGCGGCATGTTGACCGATAACGACAAACTCCGAGACGCTCAGGCAGCACAACTCCGTCATGACAACAATAATCACGAATGCACCCAGCGACTCCGTCCCTGCTGGCTTCGGCAAGACGCCCAGAACATTACTGTCACGAACGAGCCTCATTAACGCTGTTGAGGATGCGTCAGCATCCG
>RBZT01000993.1:0-63908 GCA_003693705.1 Polymyxa betae
GGATCGATGGGTGGACCTCAAGGCGGAATGGGAGGAGGAATGATGGGTGGACCGCAAGGCGGAATGGGAGGAATGATGGGCGGCATGGGCGGCCGTGGTGGAATGATGGGAGGTATGATGCGAGGTCATATGAGGGGAGGTCGTCGTTAATGTACAGTCTGCTGGATAATAGCTTAGCATAGTCTTATATAAAATGAAACGTATTCATTGTACGTATTTGTCATTATCATACTGAATACGCAATTCAATGAGAATATCGAGAATGAGCTGAGCTTTACAGGGTCCCAACTAGCTTTGAGCTTTCAAGTAAACTTCTCTAATCTGATGGGCGGCTGAAATTCGGATTGCAATGAGAATATACGTTCCAGGTAGCATCAGACCCTCAAAATGGATGTTCTCGAATTCGACATCGTCATCATATTGTCGTACAACCATTATCTCAGCGAATCTGCTAGCTCCTTTGTCACTTTCATTATCAAACCGAAAAATCTCGCAATTTTCAGCATGATTTGCTTGCAATCCTTTCAGATACATGAACCCTAAATTAACTTAAATCCAAAGCAAAGGTAAAGATAGTGATAAAACCATTTTCAAAGAACTGTGAGATTAATTGGGCTCTTTCCAGCAGACAAGACACCTGCTCACTATAGGTATACAGCCTATCTGGAATAATTTCGGAATGTGGCTGTCGGCATGAACAGCTTGGACCATGCTCGATAAGTAAATCAGTAACGATTTCTCTCTCGTGGCGACCCAGCCTTTCGGCTCGATGGATAATATCGGAAATAACCTGCTTCTTTCAAGAATAAAAACCAAGGAAACAGACTGTAAAACAGCTTGGCACCGGAGCAGCTCTGCAAGCAGCAACTTGGTCTCGAATTTGAGCTAGAACATGCAGGTCATAAGACAGTGCCACCCTGATCTGTCTGCAGTTGATACCACAAGATGTCTGACAGAATGACCATAAAGATGTAAAATCCATACATAGACCAACGATACTTTATTGTAGTGAAAACAAGACATTGCGGGTTTATTGCCGTTTCTTATCATCAGCTAACGAACCCACAATCTTATACTTCTGGTCGTATTTCGCCTTCCATTCGTCTAACGCACTCTTCTGTTCATCGCTCAAATTTCCAAGATCCGTGTTATCCTACAGAATTTCAGACTTTGTGAAAGCAAGATGTCGCAAATTTACAATCTCTTTAAAATCCATTGTTGCCAGCGCTCGAGAAGCATCCTTTCCAGCAAATAGCCCATAACCAGCTGTTTTCCCATAAAATTGTCTTCCAGAAGGATGCGATGTCATATCATAAACATTGCCCATCAAAGCGATCAGAATAGCCTTCCCGTTCTCCCCATCATAGGCAGCCAGTTCATCTCGAGTGTAGACATGGCCAGGTTCTGGCAGATCATACTTTTCCTGGGCAGGCATATCGGGAAGGTAGTGGCGCTGCAGCTGCTTCCAATACAAATAGGCGAGAGAGACCGCAAAACCACCGATGAGGAATAGTGTAATCCAGGCGAGATCCGCGATCTCCATTCAGCTCCGAGAAATAAATCCACCTCTTACCGGAACGATGGCCTTCACAGGTTTTTCTATCTAAAACATCATAAAACACTTTGTACAGCCGCGAAGATTTTTGGCATTTCATTTATTTATTTGCCTGTTGATTACATGTTGTGAATTCAATAATATATCAGCCGATTAAAGAATCGGTGCAAAGGTATTATATTTAGAAAGAGGGAACTGGATAGATGGAAATATCATGGGAAACTTAAATAGATAGATTAAAGATTATCGCACGCTAGTTATCAGCATCGTCGGCGTGCTGCGATGTAGAAGGTACGGGGCCGAATTCGTAATACGGCCAGATCTAGATAAACAAGGAAGACTAAGTTTTGAGTTATCAACAGGTTCAAGCGTCCAAGACCTTAAGCACTACCCGCCCACGTATTAAGGAAAGTGGAACAGGGCCATAATCTCGTGAATCAATAGATTCATAGAGATTATCTCTGAATTAAATAAAGAATTCAGTGAAGATTGCAGACTAAAAATAACTTCGTGATAGTAAAAAAGAACAGATTTCTCGCAAAATAGAAAACAACTCATAGGAATTAGGAGGATTAGTTTCTACCCTTGCAGCCAGACTTTTCCCTCAGGTACTCGTTGCTGGATGTGAGAATCGACCCAGAAATCTGACTTCCTTCGATAGGTGACAACGTCGCCAGGCATGCCAACAATTCGTTTGATGATAAACTTGTTTGGATCCCGGGGACTATTGCAGATAATCACATCACCAGGCCCCAGCAACTGAAACCTAGGTGAAACAGCTTCACATATCATAATATCGCCATAAAGATTAAAAGTCGGCAGCATAGAGGGACCCTGAGTCTATCCAAGACTTAATCAATTCAACCTGAGCTTCTTAAGATGGATACCTTTGTGATGAACAGAACGTGTTCATGAATGGTATAGGTGAGAAGGGCTCCTTTAGCTGCCCACTGCAAGAATGTCCTCATACCTGACCAATTAGCATTTCCAAAGAGAGAAATCACAAAACCAAACCGCACATTTTGTTGTTATCCTTTTTTGCCGATTTCATTTTCAGAAAAGATAAACCCTAACTAGGTATGTACGGTATTATTTAATAACATACCGTATTTATACCGGAAACCAGATGACAATATCGTACCAATGGCGCAATTTTTGCGTAAAATCTGATTTTGCAAAGACTGCGACTCCTTCAATGCCGTCTGACGATCGTAAACGTCATAAACGCAGGCATGACGACAGCGAAGACGAACGCGATCGCCATCATATGGCGTATGTTTCATTACCAGTTAACACCCGCGTTGGTACTGATTATATTAAAGAGATGTCAATGTTGACTTCTGGCGTAGGACGCCCATGCGATAGTCTCTGCTTTGTTGGAGACGTATCCAGACGGTCGTGATGAACTTCAAGAACTCTTTAAAACGATTGATGAAGGGTCTTCAGTGGAAATCGACTCCATTCCCGACCTTTTGGTTCGAAATAGCCTACGGTTGCTATTCCAATGTCTTCGTCTTAATCTCCAGGGCAGTTCATACACACTTGGCAGTAGCTCACCAAATCTGTCGTCAATATTCGAAAGCATTTTCCGGAATGCAATTAGTGAGAACGATCGCTTGAAGGTAGAGCAACCCAAGGTTGTGGAGAAAGAGCAACCAAAACGTGTAATTGGACCAACAATGCCGCCATCATTTGCCGACGACGACGATGACGATGACGATTTCGGTCCTCCGGTTTCTTCCGATGGCAAGGCGATTATTGTTGCAGCTGCAGCTAGGCCCAGTAGTGAGATGGCTTCTGAACGAGCTGGTCGCGAATCCTGGATGACGCAGTTACCCGAGGGCCGAACAGGGGTTTCCACTGCCCATGGGCTCATTGCAAGGTCGTTTTCACGTAAAGGAATTCGTGATGTAATTGCCGCTGTCAGTTTCAGATGTCTTTAACTGATAATTTTCAGGTTGGAGATCAGTCGGCCTGGACCGATACCGCAGCTGATAAACAACGAAAATTCGAGAAGACAATGGCAGATAGAGCAACTGGCTTCAAAGAAAAGAAGCAGAAGATGATGTCGTCAAAGCCTTCGTCGCTTCCCGAGAGTAATGAAAAATGGAAGCCTTCATTACTGGAGCAGTATCGGGCAAACCCACAGGCGTTTCAGAAGGAATCGGCAGAATCAACGTCAGTATGGGATAGGGAAAGAGATCTAGTTCGGGGCACGAAGGCGTCGCTCTCGAATTTGAAGAATATCGTGGCAGATGCCAACAAAATAAGCTCCAGGTTTTCCAAAGGATCCACGATGCTCTGAAGGATTGATTGAATGCGAGCTACTTAGCATCTTGTGCTGAATGTACAATACTCGCTTATGTTGAGCGATAGCCATTTGTACTTGATCGCATTAAAAAGCGACACTCCGATCTCGTTTTCTGTAAATTCGTTTTCAAGAGTGCTTACAAGTTCTCAGGAAATTTAATTATTCAAGAAAGCCGTTCGAACTGGCACCAATCAATCATTTTCTGGATCGATTTTAATAAACACATTCGCCAAAAATTGGTTCAATCATGGTATTCTAAGCATTGATGCAACTTGAAATTCGTCAGCTCTCTCAATGGGATCTCAGGAATTAAGAATGGACGTATGGTGCTCATCGACGGAATCTGTTAACATTGTTGTCGAATATTATAGATAACTAGTACTGACATCGGCAACAAGAAAGCGATTCAAAGCTAATCGTCAGGCATCTCAGCGCTCCTGAACGACGAATACCGACCGGAGATAAAATAGAGGTAATATAATTCAAACAATGAAGAAAGGGTTATGATTGAGTCGTAGATGAATGTGAGCAGCAACCTACAGCTCCATCATCCTCATCATGACAATGTGTGCCAGCATCAGACTCGGAGTCGCTCTCCGAATCGCTCTCACCAAACGCTCGCTTCTTGTGAAAGATGCAACACTCTGAAATGGAACACGAGGTCAGATCTGGGCGATGGACGGGCTCTAGCTGGACAGGAACCCTACTTTTCGATTTCTTCTTGTTCAGGTGCTCGTTATCGACGGTCTCTGTCGTGAACTGCACCGACCGATGCCCGGTTCGCCTAGGCCTGGGTCGCGTTCTCCTCTCGAGATGCAGCGGGATTACATGCCCGGTGGCTCTAGCAGTAATTGTTGCTCTCTCTTGGATCACAGTTACTGTCTGGGTCGTGGTCCCTGTCGTCGTCATCATTAATGGTGAAGATTTGCGTGATGACACCTGTCTCGGGGAATGTCCTTTTGCCGATCAAAGCGAGAATTTCCTCTCAACAAGACATTGCAATTTCATATAGGTATACTATGTTATATATTACATGCAGGATCGGATCTCGGCGTACTGGTCCAGGATGTGGTTCTCCGGGATGGCTACCGCTGACTGATAAAAAACCCGGTCTCATCTCTTGTTTACATTTATGGTGTTTTCGTTTTACCTGCCTTGACATTCATATCGTTCAATCTGTATATTGAATATTTATATCTAACGAGATCAGTTTGATGATGGGCTTGGTTTGCCTGAATCTAGCAGTTAGACCAGCATTAGACATTAGATGCTCATCTGCCTTTCAAAAAAGCAGCTTCCTAGATGATAAGCTTGATCAGCAGTTTTTTTTAAGTTTAATTAATTTCAAGATTATGAGTCCCATTATTTACCAATGAGCTCTGGATAATCAAGGAGTTCATTTCGCATATTGTAATACCGGTAATGCGATTGATCCTTGGATCGTCATCCAAAATACGTCAACGTCTCCTCAGAGAAATATGTCCAGATTTCATAGTTCGATCAGCTGATATCGACGAATACAGCATTAAATTGGACCACGAAGAAGATCGAGCCAGATCCGATCCATCATCGTTGGTACTGGCCATCGCACGAGCTAAATTGCATCGGATCTGCGATGACCTGGACGTCACCAATCAAGTCTTTGAATACCAGATTGCCCTTTATCTCAACGAATTATCGATTGGTCTAGGAGGCGACGGTTGTCATCACTATGGATTCAGTGGTCTATCATAATGGAGAGATTCGAGAGAAGCCCAAATCACCTGAACAATGTCGTCAATGGATGCGTCAATACCAACTTCAATCGGTTCGAAAGTGATGCCTGTAAACAAATCTTAAACCCTAACAAACTTTCAGGTCTCAGCCTGTACCGGCGTCGTCATCAAGAACATGGCTACCGGGTGTCAGGTCGAAGGGTCAGCCACTTTGTATTATCATCCTATCTATTCATCGATGTGTGGGCTGGCAGGGTGGCCCATGCGGTCCAGTACTACCGGCCGATTCCGGACCAAGAGCTCGAACATATCATTGATCAAGGCGAGATTCTAGGCTGTGCTGGAGGATATATTGTATCTATACGTATGATAGCTGTTTTACATACTGTTGATTGTTATGCTGATTGATGATGTTATTACATAGCTGAAATTCAGCCATATCTCGGAGATAGGGTCGGTGATCTCGATACACTCATGGGATTCCCATCACTACTTCTTCGTCAACTTCTACAGCAGGTCCAGGATATCTAGTTCAATCAATCAAGGCTCATGGTTTGGTGTTAAATTTCCCAGGGAAGATACATTTGTTTTAGAGTCATCAACATACCACATAAAAACAACACTTCCTGATTTTATGTGAATTTAGTCAAATTGGTACGAATTGGGCTCTGGACTTCATTACTCGTAAGATGCTTTCTGACTCAGTTCGTTTAATACCAGAGAACCCGCTAAGCTCGTATGATTCGTTATGGATCACCGAAACGCCTTCTTGATCTGAATGGAGTGACTATATCATACTATCAATCGATGAGAAATCTTGTGAGCCAATGCCATGCTCTAGCTTCATCAGAGATCGGGCTGAACATGTTATCATTCAAACAAGATTCTATTCGCTAAAAACGTCGAACTTTTGACGATGAAAGCTCTAATGCGAATTGATTGATACCGTTTTCTTCCATCGTCATTCTTTCTTAACTATTGACATATTCATTGCCAAGACAAAAGATGCCATAGTCCATAAGGTGCATATGCATTCTCAGAATTCGTTCCAGATCCCATCACCAGGACGCACGATTTAGAAAGTCGATCCACTTCCCGTCAAAAATCTGATTCTTCTCAAAAGTATGTTTCTCGGATAAATCGAACCATACTAAAGGCGGCAGCAGCATTTTGCAAGTCGAATAGGTTTACGGAATATCTTTCACAGAATGGTTTCGATGTCGGGCGTTGCCTGAGGTTGTACGGCGACAAAGCCACCAATACTTTGGAAGCATCCGATAACAGCACTCGAACAAAGCTTAACAGGAAGATGGTTTGCTTTGATAATATGGAGCTCTATGCAGTATTCTAATACAGTTCAATACAGTAGCTAAAATATCATTGATGCAAGATTTCAGTTTTGTCAATGCCAGAGATCGCTATCTCTTCCACCAGCACCAGCAGCACTGTGTAGTTAAGCAAAACATCTTCGTTGCTTCATATAAGAGAGGATACTGCCTGAGATAACATCTCCATGAAGAACGCCCAGGCAGCGGGCCGGAGCCAAGATCTAATCACGCCTCTTACTCGGTTAAGTTCTTGACGACCATGCAGAACGGCAGCTGGTCGAGACGAACCAAGGCGTCAAATTGCTTTCGCCTTGAGTGTGAGTACACGCGTCAGATAGTTTAGAAGCAAGAGCAGGATACGACGGGACAAAAACAGTTCAATCTGATCAGCAGAGAGAATTAGTCAAACATTTGGTACGGTATAGGCGATAATGGGAAGGTAGCAGCGTCCTTCACTCGCATTGGTCAGAGGCTGTATGTCGAGCAGGGTTAAAATAGGGCACTTTATAAGCTGGTTAACGAGCCATGACCTCAATTGGCAGAGATTCCGACGGGAAACTAGAATTCTACTGATCGATCGTAACGACCAGTTCACACAGGCAAGGTTCAATTTGGAAAGACTATTCAACGTACATACTGCATAGTTCTCTGCAGGTATCAGATTTCGATTTAGCACTGTGAGGTAATACGGACTTGAACATTTCAGGAATCCGGTTACTGTTCAGTCCGACCCCCAATATGGCAGCTTTCTTCGGGATTCTTTCTTTTTTGTCCGCATGTATTTGAAAATGGGGCAAAACTCAAAAGGAGATCTTGTTTTGGCGCGGGTAAAATGGCGCGCGAATTAACTGCTGCTGGGCTGCAGCCAGCAGGGTGTTCGGGCGGGCCTCATTGCTGATTTAAAATTCAATAGAGAGCTATGGACGCCATTATCAATCTATGATCGAGATTCTAACCTGGCCACTACCTGATGACCACCGGGGAATACCCAGAATTTCACGACCGCTTCCAAATCGTCAGCCGAATCAGCCGAGGAACGTTCAGCGTCGTTTATTTAGGCGAAGAACTTGGTGGCTCCCAGCCTGGCCAGCAATTCGCTTTGAAACGGATTGTCCAGACATCATCGCCTGAACGAATTGCTAAGGAAATGAAAATTTTGATTGAAATCGCAGGTAGATCTCATATCTGTCCTTTACTGGATGCTTTCAGGTAATAATTCCGAAGTTTGTCGAATCTGTTGAGTTGGTTTATATTTTGAATTTCTAAACGCGACGGATAGATATCGAGATCAAGTGACACTCGTTTTGCCCTATTTTCAGCATCATCAATTCCGATCATATTACGCGTAACTAAATCGATTAATGGGTCAGAACCGCCACGTCTGAACCGGTTGATACAGAGACATGGATCTGGATGAAATGCGCCAGTACTTTCGGGCGCTATTCGAATGCTTAGAGCTAATACATTCATTAGGGATTGTCCATCGAGATATCAAACCATCCAGTAAGCAACTGGATCGTGTTGACCTCCAAAAGTCTTTCCTAATGAGTATATAGACTTTTTATACAATCGGTCTCATAGAAAATTCCAGCTGATCGATTTTGGCCTGGCCCAGCATGTATGCATAATCAGAAATTTCTCAGACCTTCGGGCTGATTTCCGCTAATAGATTGACGAGTTGAATCGTACAGAACCTGTTAAATCGGGAACACCAACCTCCTCGAGGAATTCAGGCAAGAAATCGCGACCCGAATTGAAAGGGAAGCCGGTGGCGAGACCGTCTTTACCGAGTGTTGCTCGGGCTGGAACACGAGGCTATCGAGCTCCTGAGGTCCTCTTACTGGTCCCTAATCAAACTACAGCTATCGATATTTGGAGCGTCGGTTCCATTATGTTATCAATGGCGACCAAAAGGTATCCGTTCTTTGAATCGAACGATGATCTGTCTGCGATAGCAGAGGTAATCTAACAACTAAGTTCAAGATTCAGTGTGCTTATCGGACTGTTTAGATCGCTAATGTTTTTGGTTCGAAACTGGTTCATAATGCAGCAAGCCACCTGAGCAGATCGATAACATTGCCTGAAAGGATTCCAAAGCGATCGTGGCGCGAACTATGCGGGACATTGTCGGGAAACGATTCGTGCTGCTTTCCAGACGAGTTCTTTGATTTATTGCAACGATGTCTAGACCCGATCCCATCCAGGAGAATAAGTGCATCAGAGGCTTTGCGTCACCCGTTCTTAACGCCAAAAGAATCCAGCAGTAAGATGATTGCTGAAATGGCGTTGTCGGAGATGGCGGAAATCACCTCGTATGACAAACACTATGACGACAGTTTTCCCTCCGAAGAACCTGCTGCTGAATAATGGCTGGCTCCTGAGCATCTGTTTGACCTGCAATATACATATGGCCCCAACAGTTCCTATCTATTGATTATATGAAATAATATCAATACAATCTACCTCTATTTATGTAAATTTTCCTGTGTTGCTTTCTTATTATATTTCCAGTAACAAGCGATATCAATATTCCACACACGCGAAGTTGTTAAAGTGATCTCTCAAAGAGAAAGGCGATTTCTGCGTGAGATGGATTACGATGACTACGACGACTATGATCAGGGTGAAGAGCAGGTGCCGATTGCAGAGCCGCCAACTCTTGAAACAACGGAGCCGACCAGGGAGCCACGACTTAAGAAACCGAGGAGAACGCTGAACGCTGACCTGCTCAAAGACCAGGATCACGGCCTGGGTTTACTCCAGCGCGAATTCCGGAAGACTCGGTTTCGTGGAAAAGGCTACGAGCTTGATGACCTCTCGCGATTGCTTAAAATCTATCAAGAATGGGCTCATCAGGTCAAAAGCATCCAGTTTTTTTTAGGGCTCTGACTGATCTTTAGCTGTTTCCAAAACTCGACTTCACTGCATTTCTCGACCGGATACACAACATAGGCAGAAAAGGACTAGTTAATGATGGCGAACTATTCGAACAAGTCCCTGACGGGTTATAGTGCATTTATTGTAGTCTGCTTCAAATGAGTGTGAGAGCATCCCAACAAGACATAATTCGCAGTACATTTACAGTTGTATACAATAAAATGCATTAGCTTAAGCTTTAAGTGATAAAATCTAATTAATAGTATGTATATGCATTAGCAAAGGGACGAAGTCGCCCTTACCGCTGAACCCTTAGCCAACCCGGATCTAATAATTTCAATTCTGAAGACGGGAGATAATGCCGCTAATGATATTTCGTTGGACCTGGGCATCCTGATCCATTTTATCATCGACAACATCACCAATTTCATCATGAAGACGTCTTAGCGAGGCAACAATGTCTTCAACCTTAATTGAAGTTAACTGCAGCTGCCTTAAAGCGCGCTCGGAGATTTGTGCTTCTCCAGCGGTTATAACAAATCCGAGAACGAAATCGACCATTTGCAGTGTGAACGACGCTGGTTGCCAGTATAAGATCAACTTTTAAACAAAAAATGAAAGTACCATTTTCTGAATCAGAATTTTCGTCGAGTTCTTTGAACTTTTGGTGTAGATCAATCAGACGATCGACCTTTTCATGTTCCTTTTCCTGAATGCCATTTCAAACGTAAATCGTATGCACGCGTCAGCTTACAGCGAATTTCTTAAGAAGTCGTTGATACTGGATATCACTGGTTTGCATGAACAAATTGGCGATAATCGAGATGAGACATTCTGTATTTGACAATCAGCGCTATACAGTATTTAGACCCGCGACAAGATCGTATTTTACCCTCTTCTTCTTCTATAGAAACCTTGTGCTTTTTATGACGTTTCGATCTACCTGCCATGAAGGCAGCAAATACGGCTTTAAGACCGCCCAAATCGACAAGCTTCTGGCAGTTCAATCGGTCCTCTGTAATCAGTAAGTAAAGCGAGCACACGAACTGGAGAGCTGACTTTGAACGGCTAAATTCAGCACTTTCAAAGCATGAAAGGTCAAGAAATTCTTCGCTCTAAGAGCACGTCATTGACAACGAAATGACAGCCGATGTCTATACCTAATGCAATCCAAACAAAATTGTAGACCACCAACAGATTCGAAAATGCTTCTTAATGGTGGATCCAGCAACGCACAAGTTACAGCAGAGAATAAATTTTCAACCTGAATGGTTCAATGTGTCAAAGTAATCATAGTGATATGAGGAAATATATACAAGTCCTGTCTCATCGTCACCGGATGGGTCACGATCTGTGAACGATCGTAATATCGACAACGCCTTCTCAAGAGGACCTTTAGCGAATGATCTGTGACCATGAGATCCCCCTTACTGATTGTGAGTCTGATGAAAAAAACATGCATCGATTTGCCTACCATGAAGCAGGAAAACGGCGACCAAATCAGCGGCAGCGAATCGGTTTTCATCACTGGGTGACATTTTAGATGCGACTCGATCGGTCAAGACAGAGATAAAGTTGGTCTTCTGGAGGACAATCTCAGCGCTACTGTTATCCGCCTCAACCATGGCCTCGAAAGTAGCTAACAGCAATGAGACCGCCTCTCGATCATTCTCCTAACAAACGGCAGCAGTAATCGTTATTAAGTCGTCTAAAACAATCCATAACTAATTGCCAAGAAGCATTAGAAGGAATATGAAAAACCCATCATCAACTCATAAAACAACGGACAGTATTACTGGGCCAAATAAGTGAACTGATTGCTGCATTATAAGGCCCATACATTGGTCCAGAGTAGACTGGACTGCAGCAAGTCTCTAGCCAATAGACCGAGAGCCAAGAAAAGTATTATGAAGATACTTGAAAGCATAAAAAATAAAAGATGGTACTCACCTCGTTCTCGTCAAATCTTGACAGGGCTTCAACCAAGATTGGGAATCCATCTGTTTTTTTGATCCGATCAATTACAACTGCAAGATGCTGCTCTTCCTCTTTTGAATCAATATCGAATACGGTATGAATTAATCGGACCGTAGAAATAGCAATATCGACATTCTCATGAGCAAGAAGCGATAAGCAACTATCTAAGGCACCGAGTCTAACAAACTCATTGTAAACATTCGTGTCAGCAGACAACTCCTGTGTTAAGTTCTCAAGTTCGTCGTTCAGCTTGATCTACGAGCGCCATTTAGCTCAAGCTCATGTGATATGAAACGAACACCGACTTCGGAATCCATAAACTTTTTAGGGTCGTCAGCAAATTTAATTCGCATCTGCTGATTTAGGTTGAGAGCTTTGTCAAATTTGAGAACGTGTTTTCGGATTCGTAGAGGTCCATGGATATCATCGTCATCAGGAATGACATCCTCATCTCTTAAAATCCTGCGAATCTCATTAATGTCTGAGGTATGGTCGAGGACTTCCCTGAGATCTGATAGCTTCCTCTTTCTTCCCAAGCTAGAACTCATGAAGCAGAAGATAGAATGGAATATATCGGTCACGGTACTTGAACCCCGCCAAATTCCGTCGTTCAAATTCCAGTAGGTACCATTTTTTTCTTCAATTGACATTAATAGGTAGTTTTAGAACTTTATACTTCTGCAACATTGTATTGATTTTCGTCTTTGTATTTGGCTTCTTTCAGTGAGCGAGTTCGATGCTTGTTCTCAAAATGCAAACGATTATCAACAATGCGTTGAATGACGTCTTTGGTGGTTAATCTTTTAACTGGTATTAGATGACGATAGATACCCTGACAAATATCAACATGAGAAAGTACGATAAGTGAAACTCAATACCAAAGCCTTTGGAACAGCGAATCGGTCGGTTCCATCAATTTTGTCAGGCACTATGTCAACGTTGCCGCCACTTGCAACAACCGCGACATTTAAAGATTTGATTAAGTGCTCGTTGACAGCCCAAGGAGCACATAAGACAACTTCATCGACGGCTCTACAAGAGAGTACATTCAGTGCTCGTTCATGTAGGTTCATGATGGGCAAATTCGAGCCATATCTGTAATATGCCTGAGAAAAGCAATATCATATGGATCATACGCTGACATCTTGTTGACTGTCTGGTCGTCATGCAACCCAACATAGAGGTATGTTCCGAGTTTCTTTGCTTGCTCAAGAGTTTCAAGGTGACCAACATGGAACAAATCAAATGACCCTGCTATATACACGACTCTGTCATTTGGAGAGACGGATCTGTTGTTTGAAAATTGGCTTATTCTTTTCGCAGTAGCATGGAATGAATTTGACTGTTCTCGTGGGAAACGCACTGAGCGGTCGGCAGAAAGTGATGGTGAAGGCACTACGGAATGCATATGATGATCTCTTGTCATGATCAATAATCTTCCAACCAAGTCGGTTGTTGACACTCCATCAGTTCGTCTGATGATTCGTAACCTTCCAGCTTTTCTAACCTACATATTATTACATTTTATGTCAACTGCGCTAAGTCTGATATCGAACCTCTTCGTAAGCATCGCAGCCATCAGCACAAACCGGCATGTCGTCACCATGTACAACAAAATCGCAGTTGAGTCTATCCTGAAATAATCTAGTTTAAAATTAATCAATCTTTATGTTTTCGAGGATACCAGCAGCTCAATGGTCGGTTGATATGGAGTGTCAAACACCACTTCATCAACCCATTTGCAAGCTCTTACGGCAGCCAATCTCTCTTCGTTATTCATTACAGGCATGCCTGAAGATATTCATCATCTTACACTCCTCGGAAGAAAATGATACCTTTCTGTCTTGCAATCTCTTCATCACTGTGAACTCCAGCAACCAGAATGTCACCGAAAGACTACCCGTAATTTAAAATGAACAACAAATAAACAATGGTTGAGAGCATTACTTTAGCTTGTCGTAATGCATTATAATGGCCACTATGCATTATATCGAAACAACCGTCAACGTATATACGAATCGGTTTTTTGCTAGCTCTCGTATTAGCGACGCTGTACAACAGAAGTTCACGCCATACTTTTTAATGGTGGGTGGAAGATGTTGGCTCTGAGCCTGCAAACCCTCGAAAACGATATCAGTGAATGCTTTCAAGAGATGAGCTGTGATCTCTTGATCAGACATTCGCGGGTTTTCTACCGGTAAAGTTAGGCACAGCTGGTAATCTGCCCAACGCTATTGCAACCTGATCGGATCAAATCCCATATGTCTTTAACATTTTGTTGAATCTGAGACTGGATCGGATGCCGACTTCCAGGAGATAAAGCTCGGAAGTCCATTCGGACTTCGCGTGAATCAGCAAAGATTGTCTGTCTCTAGTTAGGACAAATCTCCAAGCTACCTCAGCAAACAGTAAGATAGGAATGCCCCGAGAGAAGGGAATAATCGGAGTAGTCATACGTTACACGTATGATAAACGGAAAGGCGCAACCTGCCACATGAATTGTTTGCTGTATGAGTCATGACGATCATATTAGGTCGATATTCTGTGCCGGGTTTGCTTGTGATTGAACCATAATGGTTCAGCGTCGGGCCCGTCTGGCATCATGATTAAAGCGCCGAGATATCCTGACTTGATCGACAGGTCGAATACCCCTCTGGTTCAGGCTGCATCTCGATTCTCTGGTGTGCTTAATGTCGCTTATCACAGCCCAACATCATATGCGTATGCAATCCTCATTAATTAACTACCGCTCTTGTAAAAATTTTGCTTAGGCAGAAGCATTTGAAGCGAAATACTTCTCTCAAAGCAGGCTGTCACGACCCATTACTTGCGGCGGCGCCACATTCTGGTATGACGCTGATGAGACTGCATAAGGAAACAGTTCGAAGGCAGCGGTTTCTTGAGGAAAAAAAGAGGCAGACTGAGTTGGAGGAAGCAAGGCAAAGGGAACGGGTACTCGAAGAGCGCCATTTGCGGCGATTGGAGCAAGCCAAACTAATTCGATATCGCAATCATGCAATCAATCAAAATCAGAAAGTTGAACAACCCAGGTCTCAGCGCGCGTTTAGCGAAAGAGCTTTTCCAGCAAGGGCGATGAGATCCCCAGTTACACAGCAACTATTCGAAGCAATGACAACCGAGAAGCAGATTGTTACCGAAACCGAGCAAGAGCACAATAGACCTGATTTCTACAAGCAGAAACAGCAGTGGTCGGCCCATGAAGGCAATGAAATTTATTTAAGAAAGAGACAAGTTAAAAGGGAGCCGCCCCTCTTGATTAACAAGCTGGATACGGATTCAATAGAAAAATCCGATCAACTAAACGAGTTAGGGAAGTTCAAGCCTTTGCAAAATGTCACCCTAGAGCACGAACGATCTGTTGAACATTATACTTCCGAAGGACGTACTATATCCTACAACGAGAATACTACAGTGATTTCTGAAACAAAAGCAGGATCACCTACAGATCGAGAGTTTGGAGGCTGCATTCTCCTCAAGGACGATAGTCGAGAAAATAGGTCATCCAATTTCTCTGAATCGATCGTCAGCATTGCATTGACTGCTCCATCAAGCATTGAGCCAGTGAAGCGATTTGGCACACTCCAACCGCTTTCTCAAGACAATTTTGATACCTTGAATTGCAAACAATGCGACCGGAAATCAACTCAGAGCGAGCCGCCACTTCGTCCAAGAATGTTGAAACTCATTCAGAACCGAGAAGAGGATGATTTAATGCGAAATCTTGCCAACCTCAACGAGAAGCTGGCAGCTTTGCGCTTGAAAAAATCGATTGATATTGGCCGATTCGGTGACAGCGACGCTATAGGTAAATATTTCATATTTCCAGTTCTCCGATCCATGGAGTCTCATAGAGAAACGCGACGCATCTGTCATCGGACCCAGTGCAACCGTCTTACAGGACTCTAATCTTCAATCTGCGCTGCCAGAAATCAGGCAAAGGCGATGGCTTGTACCAAGGCTGGTGAGAACACCTACAGCATACTCTAGAAGGAATCGAGCAAGATAACATAGCATTTTTATCATACAGTAATATAATAAGGTGGCAAGCTTCAGAAAAAACATGTTTCGCGACGTTTCCTCTCCCGAGAGTGAGAATAAATCCCGATCGATAGTTATCTCGATGATTGCTGTAGCATCGAAGCTGAAAAGCAGGCTCGTGGGATCGAACAAGCTCTATTAACGATGCGAGAGAGCATCTATTTCCAAACAAATGTGTAACATTTGGATAAAAATAGGTGGAAGGGCATGTCTGACATTTGTGAGTGCCAGACGAGCAGCCTAATTACTCGTCTGCTGTTCAACAAATAGTTCATTGCTTATTTTGCATCAAAACAGCAGTGCATCGACCACAGGATCACGTCAAACACTGAATCCACGATGCTAACAATTTGTAGAGGAGAAAGTAACTATCTGAAGGGAGGTCAGCACGAAGAGAACCAGTTCGTTATTCAACACATTCGTTGTAACGACCACGAGAACCGCAGTCGATGCAATGCGACAAAAAGCGAATTGACTACCATTCCTGCGTTAACACCATTCAAATCGTTCTAGCACCGCAATGGAAGAGAACGCCAACATTCATCGAGACGATCCCTAACTTCAAGTGCATAGATATCGAATCTCGTGATGATAGGTATCGCGAGAATTGATATCTCGAAATGTACCACGACGGTCAACATGAAGGCATCCGAATTGATTAGGAGTGGTGATAAAATCAGAGAACCCGATTCTAGACCCATTTCGAAATCAATACGGGACAAACGCGAGGTTGGACGTCCTTCAGGCTAATTAGTGATCATGATTAATAGATTGATCTAGCACTCGCATGAAAGTGAACAACGATAGAAGAGACGTTGAGCACCAAAAAAAAGTGCTTATCTCCACTGATTCAGGAGCGAGGACGAACACAAC
This sequence comes from Polymyxa betae, assembly GCA_003693705.1. NCBI lineage: Eukaryota > Endomyxa > Phytomyxea > Plasmodiophorida > Plasmodiophoridae > Polymyxa > Polymyxa betae. The sequence continues at coordinate 16,696 of RBZT01000993.1, forward strand.
GCTCCTGAAAAAGCGAAAACGGAATGACCACGTTGGAGGCGGCGGAAGGTCTCTCACTACGCAGTGCGAAGCGGAATTCACAATTCTGATATATATGGAGGTGACCCTAATCACCATGACCCTGCATTCGGAGTTAAACTTTTTCTGAATTTGTTGGAGAAACCGAAACTGAATTCTAAGCTAATGGTTTAAAAAGATCTACCTTAGACGCGATACATATCAATGCCGAAAAACGTTAGGTTGTTCTTGCAATCTGACTGTAGTTCTTTTATCGCGATCGAAAGGTTTACCTGTAAGATAGCAACGACTACATGAACATTTTAGTGCTTGTCGACCATTACCGTACATCCCATTCATTGCTTACTGCCTGCTCTTGCTTACTGCCTGCTCGAATGTTTTTGACCGAGTGACTTCCTATTTGCCTGAACCGTTGACATAGTTGACCGGAAAAATTCTCAACTTTTCGCTGTGTTGGAAATCAGTACAATCTGATGACGAGCATTAATTGTGAAGAGCAATTAAACGATCAATGAATATTTCCACTGTAATTTAGCTTTAACGTTGTCAATATGCCGACGCTTGCGATTTGGCGTTACTGGTTTCAGCATCGCCATCCAAGAACGTATTACCATGCTCAGTACGATTTCCAGTGCTTAGTTACATCGACATACTGACTTGGAAAAATGCCAGCGCGATCACCCTGGCTCGTTGATCAAATATCACTTCTACAGAAGCTTAGTATCCGATCTCTGTGGTATGATGTTTATCTCCTTCCAACTGGATGTTCTATTCGTGATCGGGTGAAGTTGCTGAGGTTCGATAAAACTTCTGAGCCATTTGGGTTTAGATTTTTTTCCCCGTGCAACGATGCCCCAAGCTTCGCATTCAAATCTTGCCTGTAATGGGCCAACCTGGTCTGATTATTGCCTGCTGCATTCAAGGTTGGACATTTCGCAAACAACTGTCGTATGCTAAAGTATATCCATTTCTTCAAATTGGCAGTTAATAATTCGTTGCCGATCGCATCCGATATTTCTTCGAAAGTGGCAGCCACCAGGCTGCAGTAGTTCTAAGTTGAGGGTGTTTATTCAGAATCAGTTCAGCAGAAATGTTCCCAGGCTGCACGTTGTCGAACATGTCTGAGTTTTGTGCACGAGTTTAAGCGGCCACAGAATTGGAGCGAGTTCTGTATCGAGCCCGAACTAATTCGGGCCGATTTCGCAAGCAATGCCAAATTCGCATAAATCTTGAGTAACTATGCATGTCTTTATCATTCAGTATCATAAACTTCTTAACTGCAAGGAACGACATTCCCTCCCCCCTTTCTATGATAGGGAATGAGATAAGACTATGAGAGGAGGGTGGCCCCCCTCATGTTGTCGTCATTCTCATCGTCTGCAAGTTATGGCACGGAGGCAAGATCGGCACTCATGGCGGTTCATCCGGTCTCAGCTGATTACGGGCAGGCTTGTCGCTGTACTTTCAGCATTTACTGCAACATCACTCTCTGGAACATCAGGGCTATCGTGGATCGTCACAATCCTTTGACGGAACGTTCGCTTGCAGTTTCGGCTTCATTCCTATTCTATGCATCCAACTGCAGGAATACGAAGACAATAGTACAGCCAGCTAACTCGACTTGAGTTGTGATCTTCCAGGTCCCTTATGCAATGGGGGCTGCTGTATCTTATTAGTATATTTTATGTAATTAATTCCATTTGCTATGGCCAACTTGCTCAGCCGGTTATTTTGACGGATCAAAAAGGGCAGACAATGTTCCAGTTCGCATTCGATGGACGTTTGAAGCGATTTTTTGTGCAACCGAATTTGCGGTGGCGATCGTCTACTTATAGATCAATGGTTTTGGCTGAGGATGGATCTTTAATCGAACAGGATGCAATGGGCGCCGACAGTCATTGGAGGCTTTCTGATGTGGACGATGGCGGCTCTGGAGTAAACCATGCATCAATTTCTGTGCATGATGGGATGGTCACAGCATTTATTTCAATGAATGATTCCACGAATATCCATATAACTCCTGGGAATGCAACACACCATATCATTCAACAGTATGATCTGGATTCTGACGAATCTTTGCAAGAACCCAATGAGCAATTACAAAGTAAAGGTAAATTGTTGGCTTTCAAACAAAATCCTGTGCCGCCTACGCAGTACAACTGCTCTCTGTCAAAGCCAACGAAATATGTTGAGGTATGCTTGCACAGCAAGTTAGTTACAGAAAATAAGTCACTGCCAATTTAGGTCCTCATTGTCAATGATTTCACGAGATACGAAATGCTAACCAACTGGACCTTAGCACACACTATGTCTGTTGTAAACATTGCAGGTTCATTTGAAATTTTTATTATTACCTCCCTCATCTTTCTGATTCATGAGATTTAGATGGGTATTATGCGGCCGCGTCCTTTGATGACTGCATTCGCATTGTTCTTATCGGTTCGAACGCTGCCTGCTGAGTTTGTTATCGTGAAGTAACTGATTGATCCAGGCCAGTTGACTTTTCAGTCGGGGATTCCCAGCCCCATCAATTATCGCCCATGCAATACATCCTCATCGTCAGGTGATAAGGGATGCTGGGCATGTTCGGACGGCAAAGATTGCCAGAAAACCAGCATAAGGAATGACCAATACGATTCAGCCTTGTTGCTGCGATCATTTCGGCAATGGCGCATCGAAAATGCAGATTTATTGATGGAGAAAGTATATGGTGATTTTTATCTCTTGTTGCAGCACTGACTTGTTTACGTAGTTTGGATCGTTCGATGCAGTTCATCTGTTCTCAGGGAGAGATTTTGACGGTCAAGTTCGTGGTCTGGCATATCTTGATACTATTTGCAAACAAGCAATTAGCGCAGTGGCCGTTATCGAATCAACGACTCGGGTACCGTCATACCATGCTCAAATTTTTGCCCATGGTACCTATGTAGAGAGCCTATCAGCAGATTAAATTGATTTCATCTTTTAGAATTAGGACATAATATGGGTCTCGTTCACGATGCAAGCCGTGGCTTTATTATGTCTCCAGCATCGTCAGCCTTGACGTATTCAACGCTATTTTCACGTGATTCTGTCTCTCTCATGGATTCCATGAACTTGTCCAGATGCCTGTCTTCTGTTCGCCAGATGCCTGTCGAACAAATATGCGGCGATGGGATTGTCGATCCAATGGAAGAATGCGACCCTGGTCTCGATGAGGACGATTGCTGCATTAATTGCAAAATCGATCGGCCTCGGTGTAATTGTGCTAACACTGAGCCGTGCTGTGAGAATGGCCAATACAAGGTGGCTGGGGTTGTGTGTCGTCCCAGTAAAGTATGTACACCTTTTGTTTAAAGGCCAATTTTAATGGGAAGTGCTACAGGACAATGAATGCGATCATGCAGAGACTTGTGCAGGAAATTCATCTCAATGCCCTGGTGACAAATTTGAATTGCCATCCACGCCCTGTCTAGATTACACCGGGACGGCATCGAATTGTTTCTTGGGCCACTGTGTTCCATCTCGCGACACTCAATGTTCGTCCGCTAACGACCCGGAGATGTTCGCAAACCGATTAAATGGTTTAACACAGTTAAAATCTCAAGTTAGGTCATGTCCAACAACAAGGCTGTGTTCTCGCTTGCATTGCTCCGCTTCTGCAGATAATGACTGTGAGCAAGTATGGACAAGTTCGGCGGCGGATGGTTCGCCTTGCGGGCCGAACGGGCCGAAAGACGCCTCGCATGTTTGCATATCCGGTTATTGCGTTGATGCTGCCGAAGCTAATGAAAAGACGTTCTGGTGTGTCAATGGTTCTAATTCCTGCGTTCCTGACGATTTATCTGTACTGGAAAAAAGTTATTGGCCAACCATAATGATGGCTTTGATTGTAATTGCCGCGGTTGCTGCTTTCGCAGCAGTTTGTTGTTGCTGTCACAAAATGATGCCGCCGTTACGGGTTATCCGGCCCCGTTCTGGGCGCTTGCCATTAGCTTCACACCGGTTGCAGCGGCAACAAACTGCTGCTGGTGGTTAATGCACATTGTCTTATCATGCAATTTCTTATAGTCGAAATGGCTGAGTTTGCAGCTAGCAACATATCTTTTAATGAACCATATAGGACCTCGGTTACAAGGCGATTCTGGGAGCACGATCTGCCTACCATCATCAAACATCGCCTTCCTGAGCGGGTCCTTTATCGATAGCTATTATCCGCTATTGGACCAAGAGAAAGAGATGGCTGCCAAATACAATGTAGCATTTCTTCATTCTTGATCGCCCTACCAAGTGTGTGGTTTCTAAGTAATAATACTGACTTTTGTCAATCATTTCTGTACCAAAATCAGAATATCGATTCGTAACGGCTTCACACTGATAGAAAGCATTCCTCGCCAAAGCTTCTGTCAGATTTTGTCATTTATTAATCTGAGAATTCGCTCAAGCAGCAGCTGGGTGTCGGCTGAGCTGCGGGGACAATTTTTAAGTGAGCGATAAGGAAATACTCTGATCATCATCTTAGTGACTGGAAGACGACCAACTTGTAGTATCGCATCGACAGAGGTCTCAATGATCTGCATTCGCGCTGCCGTTGCGGTCTACAAACTGGAAATAGACCTAATGAGAAATCGACAACTTGCCAGAAGGGAATCAATACTATTATTCTATTATGGTCAACAGTAAAAGGCGTTGGTCACTGAAGACTCAGGCAAAAACTAATTTGATGAAGGATAGTCATTTCTGAAGGTAGACAGCTAACTTCTAGAAGAATTTGGTAAATTTACTTCCCAAAATATAAATTTAGGAAAAATGATGTGAGATTTATCCTGAAGAATATCATCAGAATATAGGTAGGAGCCAATACATACAATGGATAAAAAAACCATTGCGTATTCTTGAGAAAAGGAAGTGCTAAGGACAGGTTAAGGTAATTGCTTAAAACGATCATCTTCCAGTTACCATTGTAGCCTAAAAATGACACATAATGGTAATAGGCAAATGCAACGAAATAAAGCGTGTTGGCACAGAATGACGCAATCATTGAGCTCGATAATAACCAGGGACTAAGATAGAACTGGACAACGTATAAGAGCAGATATACTGGGAAGAACGCATTGCAATGGATATCAAATGCATAAAGCCACTCGACTGAAAAACAGGTGTAATTAGATGACAAATTTAAACGCAACTCACATACCTGTTTGCTCTACAGTAAGAACGCGCTGTACTCTCATGAAACTATTGGACAAGTACCACCCAACTGTAGCGATAACCATTCCAATCCCAAGAAAGTCGAACAGAATAGCAGATAGTACAAGTCGTACAAAGTGCCAGGCAGAAACGAATCTGGGGTAGACATCTCAAAATAGAACTTATAAAACAAATTTTTCATTACCCAAATGCAATGGAGAACGATATAGCAGAAACACTCATAAAAATTAGAACAACAAGGACAAATGCAGGATCGTCCCTTGCCCACTGGTTCTTAATCTCTGTAATTATTAAGTTTCACTGCTTATAGAACACATTGACAAATGAATTTTACGCTTCCGAAGTTTTGTACTTTTGTATCTGTAACAAATATTTAGAGACAAATTGAGAAGCTCGAAAGTCGATACTTACACAGCATTAGGAGAGCGACACAAGCTCACCATTTGACTGCAGGCGTATTGGAAGTCCATTTGATCATAACTCAGAATTCTCTTCCGGTAAATAAGAATCGAAAAAACATCTGGAGCCGTCTAATACCTGGATATATTCTGGCAGAAAAGTCATAATTGACTGTGGCCTGGTAATAGAGAACCGTCTCGATCCATCTGAAGGATGTTAATGCAAGGAAGCCGTATCAGAAGATATACCAGCAGACTAACCTGGAGACAATAGCGATGGCCGTCTTGATTTCGATTCCGTCCCAATAAATAGCTTTCCTTGTTCTAAAGCATCCAGCGCTGGGATGTTCCCTGATGAAGCCATACTAAAATGACGATCAGAATAATGAATGAGACTAAACCCGCACTTACATCTTGGACGTTTTGTTACCGTTGTTGGTGATTTATTAGTAATGTCTGAATTAGCTGTAATTTTAAACAATGCCAATGCAATGGGTGATACATACAGATAGAATTATGGGCAGATGGGATATCATACGTCCCAACTACCACGCGAAGGCGTTAGATTGCGCTCTCTTTCATTCTATTCCAACGGTTGTAGCTCTCATATCATGTCTTTATTACCAAGATTATTGCTGAGATCTTATGCAAGGGCGCTCTCAAGGGTCTCGGTAAATTCAAAGGCATGACAAGTTCGAATGCATTCAAATGTGCTTACACGACGGCAGGCACGTCTACAGTCGCAGCTTGAACTGTCAGAAGATTTCGTTAGGCGAGATCGACTGAATGATGCTCGACAGGCCCTAGTTTCATCTGTTGCGTCACCAACGATTTCTTCGTCTGAAGCTGCCAAAGTTCTGAAAAACTTGCTCGCTTTAGATCTTAATAATTCGGCTCAAGCCTTCGATATTGACCACATTCATTCAATCCATAACAAATTTCGACCATACATCTCCAAAGCAGATATGTTTGATGAGAATGTTATCAAATTTTATGCACAGCTTGCGAAATGTTATTTTAGTGTTGGTGATGCCGAATCTGCTCGGGAAGTACTTTCTATGATGACCGCAACAAATCGATCCTTACCCAGCTTGACGATGCAGCTCTGGAGGCAGCTAGAAATTGGTCTGGATTCGCCATTAACATAATCGCAATGCTGACATCAATTATTAGAACATTGCGAATGTGTAGGACTGATACAAGCCGGTTGTCTCACTGAAGCGAGTTCCAAGCTAGAAGCGTTGCTATCTTCAGCCACAAAACTTCTAAAAATGTGCACAAAAGGCTCCTCAGAATACGATTTAGTGCTTGAGTCGTATTGTGACCTTGTCAAGAAAGCTGCAACTTTGAATCTTGTCTCTAAGAAATACCACCGGGTTTCTGAAATTGTGAGGCAAGCTTTGAAACTTATTGTCGCAGCTAAGGGTGAAAATAATATCGACGTAATTACCATGAAATCGCATCTAGCTATTTCTTTGGCAAATCAAAACAAGAGTTCTGAATTGGTAATTTGAACAAAATTCTTAATCAGTCGAGTGAGGATTGAGCTTTAGATTGATGTATGCGAAAGTTTCCTCTCGACGGAGCCGTATCTTAGTATCCAGACTTCATCGATATTCTCAAGTCTCTCCGAAATGTTGTTGAGTTACGCCCAGGCTTACCTTCAATTGAGTCTGAAGTTATCACAAGCTGCGATGGATATCCTGCAAGCGTAATTCTATTTTGCACCATTGCACACTGTCTAATAATTCTCCAGCCTTTCAGTCGACTCAGAATCAGCTGCTTTCCAATATGGAAGTCACGGTGTCATCTTAAACGCTTCAGGAAAATTTTCAGAAGCCAAAGCTTTTTTTGAAAAGGCCATTGCTTTATTACCCAAAGCTCATTACCGCCTTCATCTGATATATCACAACTTGGGGACAGCTTGCATTGGCCTAGGAGAACTTGAAAACGCAACCAAATTTCTTGAGGCTGCGATTGAGGGATACAAACAAAGAGGTAATAGCATATCAAACTAGGTATCCTATCTGATAGTGCAAAGGCAACAAAGAATTTATGGCGGCGTGTTTTGGACACCTTGGTGAAGCTTATGAGAAGCTGGGACGATGTGAAGATGCAGAAGTAGCTATATGTTCGGGTGTTGCATTAAAGAGGGAGGTAATGCCTGAAAGCACACAGCTCGTTGTGGATCTACAGAATTTGGCAGCAATGAAACAGCGGAAAGGATCAAAACAAGAGGCTGTCGGTCTGTACCGTGAAGCGCTGACTATTGTTATTCAGCATTTTGGAGAATCACATCTTCAAACAGCTTGCGCTCGAAGATTACTGGCAAACGCTTTGATAGGTAGGATCGTTTAGATCGGCACAAAAGCTTGCCAATATGAACTTAGGTGTACGAAAAATTAATGAAGCTATTGAAGAATGTGAGAAATCGCTGCCAGTTTTAGAGAGGGACGGTAGTTTTGCTCAATATGAGCATCTTGTCCGTCAGTATTGCCAGCTGTTGGCGATTTGTGGACGTCATGAAGAAGCGAAGCATCTGTTCGAGAAGCTCAAAACTCGACTTCAAGGAGTTTGATAGAACAAGCAATTCACTAAAGGATCTGACATGTTTACTTGAACGATGGAAGGATCCGGGTATAGGGGGTCAGCAAGCACTGACAGGGGAACCACAACAAAGCGGAGTTTCTGAAAGTCCGTGGATCTAACATTTCATCACTACCCCCCAACTTGGTATCGTTGCATCAGCATCACCTATCGTTTAGTCGTCAATATTCACCTACAAGAAGACGAATATTCAGCCCGGCCAATTCTAACTTCATTCGCTTAATCACTCCACTTCTATTCATCATGGCCACTGCCATGAGCCGATTGGAGACTGCTGTTAGCAACATCGACCAGGCTGGTTTCTTTATTGGATACGCAGTCTCCGAGCTGGATGCAGCCAAAAACGCCTACGCTGTCGACGAACAGGAAAGCGATATGACCGACGGCAGCGCTTTTAAGAAGGCCCGACTTGATAGCGATTCAGTGGCTACTACACCGGTTATAGGTGTCGCAAGTGAGGTCTCCGCTGGTATTCCGTCTCTCTCTTCTACTGCTCATGATAGTAATGGAGGTTCACCAGCTCTAAGCCAGAACCTGGACGACTCGCCATCTATTCAACTACCATGTGATCAGCACGATAAGCAGCCAGATTTGCTTGAGACTGCCTTCCAGGAGGCTAAGCCCGAGTCTAATGGCGTTGCTATCCAGTCGTATACAGCTATAAACATGCAGGACAAGGATTCGGATGATGTCGCTCATATCAAAGTTGAACCAGTCATTAATGGAATGGAGTGCAAGACCGATGCTGAACAAACAGTCAGTATTCCGATGCCGCCTACGTTTATCACAAATCGGCGCGAGAGGGAAGTTTATGACGCTGAACAGATGCTTCACTTGCATCAAAACATAACTCCTTTAAGGACTTTAGATCAGTTTTCATGTGGCGGTCGATTTATTCTCAACGATACTGATCGAGTTACTCGGGTTCGTTTTGAGACCGGCGAAAAAGAGATGAAAGACGTAGGCAGTATCTGCCAGCTGGCTGTCGCTGATCTACTTCGAGGTCATACAAAACTGTCGCCGTTGAATCCTAGCCAGGAACGCGGCGATCATGTTGCGCAAGATCTGGCTGGCGATTTCCGTATCAGTATTCAAGCCTCTGCTAATACGAAACAACCTGACGAAGCTACATTTCTGGATGAAATTAGGCAGCGCTGCTGTGATGTCTTCAACATTCCATCGTTATCGCTTCGCCGACGTCATCTTCGTATTTACAGTAAAGGTGGATACAGTCGGCTTTCGATGTCGACGCCCCGAGTCCCTCAACGAACAATCGCCACAGTTGTTGTCTGTCTTCCGAGCCCATTTACAGGTGGCAAACTCGTGGTCTCCCATTTGAAGATCCGCAAATCTTTCTCATTTGCTGAGAGGTCGGCGTCTCGTGATTCAGTGCAATGGGCAGCGTTCTATTCCGATTGTGAGTACGAAATCAAGAAAATTCGATCTGGGCATCAAGCACTTGTCATATATGATGCTTGTGTTGAAGGCGATGAGCCAATGCATCGTCGCCAAATATATAAGCAGGTTTTGACTCGTGCTATCCCGACACCTCCTGTGAATGAGGTTTCATCTTTGGTGGAATCTATTTCGACATTCCTTCTTAAAGCGCCTGTACTCGGTCTTTTCACCTGGTATTCATACACATTATCAGCTCTCAACAAGGCGCCTCTTACCCTAAAGGGTCTTGACCGTTATATTTATGATGCACTCTCTTCTGATTTTCGGATCATTCTGTTGCCAGTTGTGGTACGTTTGCCTTACGAAGATGATTCTTCTCGTAATATTCGAATTGCTGCGTTTACGCGTGATGATATCGAATATATGGAAGGTGTTGCAGATAAGCCAGCACATGAGGAGCTGGAGTCATTTCAAGGTGTCATTCCTTTCCCCCTACGTTCCGACATAGAGACATTCGAATTTTGCTCAAATGATGAAGTCGAAACGACTTACTTCTATAGTGCAATGGTTATTCAATCATTACGTCCAAATGGTCTCGTTCCAATAGCGGAAGCCTGACAACCCCCTATCTGAGATGTTGAAGCTAAAGCCAATTCCCTCTCTTTCTACAAACTGGATGTAAGGCTTCGAATGATTTTTCAGAAATATATTACTCATACACTATTTCTCAATTTTCTTCTGCCTCTCGTCTGCTCTTTTTCTCTAACTGCTTGTTGATGGTAATCGTTGTATCGGTTCGATGATAAAACCATCAAATTTCGAATAACAATCAAGAATTATCACTCGAAAGTCAGCACGACTTTCCCTTTCCTTCTACCTTGAAGAGCTCGCTCAATGGCAGTTGAGAAATTCGCAAAAGGAACAGGCTCCACGTCGACTTTTAAATGACCTCGCAGTATCATATCCTAACATGATGTAAACAAAATCCATCGTCAAGTATATACAGCCATTACCGTAAGTCTATATAAAACATTTAACTTCTCCTCATTCGAAGCTATTTGATTGGTCCGGGTTAGCCAGAACCCTTTTAAAGTGATATCGCTAAAAATGAGCAATCTTGTTGGAACAGCAACAGGCTTTCTAGACATTCCACCGTAAGTAATGAGCATACCACCGTAATCTAGAGATCTCGCTAGCTAAAATCTATAAATGAATTGTTGCAAGATTGAGAGTTTTCGACTTACATTGGTACAGCTCGTTCCACCAACTGCATTCAGAGCCAAGATAGGTTTAGGTAACTGCATTAATGTTTTAGTATCATTGTCCCTGACAATATGATCAGCGCCGAGTTGATGAAGATGCTCTTCAATTTCATCAAAATCATCACGATCTCTATTATAGAGCATTCACCAAACCGATTACAGTCAGAACAAGCCTCAACCTGATAATGTTGATAGTTTTTATATTCATCAGCTTCGCGATCTGAATGATGCAAAGCCCAACAGTACTATTAGCAGCATTCTGAATGATTACAGAGCCAGGTTCAAGATTCTGTTTGACACTTTAAAAATTGCTTATGAAATTGTAATTCAGCTTATTTACCATGAAATCATGCAATAATCGATAGGCTGTGACAGGATTAACTGCTAATGTGGCAGCAGAGTATAATGGCAAACCAGATTGAATAGGAATTAGCTGATCTGGTTTGGCAAGAGCATGAGTTCTCCATGTCCCTTTTTGAAGGTATCAGAATAACAACTAACTATTATAAACAGGTTATACCAAATCCTGGTTTAGCAGGAATGACCCAGTCGCCGACTTTGAAACCTGATTCATGACCTTCTGGAAGATATTCAATACGAGCTACACCTTCATTGCCTGGTATAGCCGGTAATGAAGGAAGAACAGCATATGCACCTTCTATCTAATTTGATATGAGTGGATCTGCTTCACATCAACCTGTTTTTACCTGATTTATATCAGAAGGGTTGATTGGAGACGCCAAAAACTTGATCAGTATGTGATCATTGTCTATTTTTGGTTCTGTCGTCTGTACCAACCTACCGAAGGTTGAGTAAATTCCATTTAGGGCAATAGATACGACCTGGTGACCCGAACTGGATTACCATGTTCAGAATATAGCACCGAGCCATAAAATCGAGCTTGTCTAAAGGAATCATTGGCAGGTTTCTGGAAGAGAGATAGATATCGACGTTTCCTGAGAAGCTTACTAATAAAGCAAATGTGATTAACATCGTTAAGAAGAGGATTGAGAGAGGACAATATCAACATTATTATGATCTGTAAATATGACTATATATACGAGTAGTGCGTTATAATATCATATCATATTCATCTGGTAGCAATTAGATCATCAAGTCCATCATGTTAAAACATGAGCAAACAGGAAATAATGGACATTAATGGTCAACGAAGGAGGTTTAGCAGGTTTTTCATAAAGAAAATCAATTTGTTCTGTAACTGAGGATGATACAGGATCTGGCATTATAGCCATAATGAATATCGTATGATACCTGTAGTTTAATACATAGTGAATATTGAAATCACAGAATGTTGTCATACACAACTTGGACATTGCAACGAACACCTCAGTGGTTTTGTCTATCTCCATGTTGGTGTTGATGGATTGCATGATGGCTAGATAGGTACTTCTTCACCTAGAACAATAGTTTCCTCGAGGTTGAGTAGATCGTCTTCCTTGGAGCTTTAAAAAACAGACCTCCTTTTGTCGCGATCTTTTACTTCAACATCAACATGGAGATTGACAAACAAAACCACCGAGGTGTTCGTTGCGATGTCCAAGTTGTTTATGGCAACGTTCTGAGATAAACTTTCCTGCATGAAACATTTCCGAGCTTTTGATGAGCGCAACGAAGTTGAAGAATTCCATACTGAATGGATTCGAAACAGTTTACTGCAGGGTTATGTTTTACACCATTGGAGAATCTACTGTATCATGTAGAATATGTGAACATTGGTCAATTCCCTGATCAATATTCACGAATTTAGAGCATCACCTTGTCTTGGTTAAACTCTTTTAAAGTCTCTAATGACCCTCATACAGGAAAACTTTGGCAATCTTGAGTTACCTCAACTGTTTGCATCTACTGCTTTCGTTTATCTGGATGATTGTGAGATTGGTTCTTTGTTACCTCTGTTTGATATTAAGAAGTTGCCTTGTCAGCTTCTGTTTATGATCTTGAAAACTGCATAAAGCTGTTTGATCAAAGCAAGCAGTTCTATAAAACCAAATAGGTAGATAACCTGTTAGATTGTAAAGATTATAATATTGATTGACACAGCAATCAAGTCATATCTCCTATACAAGTTCATTATCATCTATCAATCATTGCCAATGCCCATTTCATCATCCAGTTCTCTTTATTTGAACTCAATGCATATCATTCCTTAGAGCATGTTAAGCATGACCAGGATTTACCAAGTGCTTGCCTTCGACATACATCTTTCCAGTCAATAATTGGCAATCCGTTGGGATCTGCTACGTGTGCATGAGATAAGGAGAATATCGGAGTGCTGTAAGCAAAATCTTAATTGGATTTGGCGATTTAGTTGAATGCCATGATTTATCATGTCGTTTGCAAGCCTAAGACAACAATCTCATCTGAGGCCAATATTGTAATCAACAAAACGACTGAATGGTCTATGGTTTGGGGTATATAAATCTTAATGCAAAGAGAGGAAGCTGCTACAATCTGCTTTATATGATAATCAGCTATATCCAATTGAGAAATAAAAACAAATTCATATTTGTTGCAGTATTCTAATAATTTTCATTTCATTTAATCAAGGTGATACCAATATTACCTCCAAGTTGGTTGAGACAAGAATAGAACAAATGATCGGTTAGCTGGATGCCCACATTTCGGCTGCGTTTCTTTGTCATTTTACGAATATGACCCATTGACATAATCTTTTTCGAATCCTGAAGAGAATATTGTTAAGATTTAGGTTTACTTGGACTAATGATGGTTACCTCTCTGAGAATTTCTGTGATAATAGAAGTCAGTGTTTTACCATCAACATTTTTCTAAATTCATAATTAGATTTCCATTTCAATAATTCCCCCTTATGTGATATCATACATTTGATTCTTGATCATGATCTATGCTACATGATATCTCCCCATCTCTTTCTTCTCTATCCTGATTTAGTTCCTTAGCATTGTTCATGCTCTTTCGATTTTTCGTTTCTGATTTCTTCTTTTCATTCTGATCAGAAGTCTCGCCATTTTCCCTACATTCGTGATTCTCCCGTAACAACTCGGCCTTCGATTCAGCGGGAGACTCTATCGAAGATTCCTTCGTCTCGCAGCACGAATTCTTGTGCCGTTTTGTGGCAGATTTCTCAGTAGTATTGGTCTGTTGCAAAGTTCTTTTGTTGGCTGGAGATTTGGGTTTCTTTTCTCGATATAAACTCTTTTCGTACTTCTCAGCTTCAGAAATACATGAAGTATGTTTAACATAATCATTTCCAAAGAATGTTACTGAGCAATCAATGCAAGAAACTGAATTAGATCCACAATTATGTCTGGCAACCTTTTGCTTTTTCATCGTCTCCTGATCATGACAATGTTAGATCAAGTTAAGGATATCGGCCTGTCAGAGACTTACATTGCATCCATCACAACAGAAGCTGACCATGATCGATGAGAGATATCCTTCAATGTGTAGAAAGGTAGAAATTTCAGATCTGGACAGGTCATGATGACCTTGCGGAGAGGTATTCCGCAAACCTGCACTCGAAATATTCAACCAACGGAGATTGTTGTTCTTATCAGTAAAATATACTCCCGTTTGATGATGTTTATAGGCATTTTGTTTCAGAGGTGGTCCTTGATTAGTCATATCTGGAGCTATGATAAAACTTCTGAACATGTCAGCCAATTGATCGTTTTGATGATATGCTTGCAGCACTGTTTATATAAAGTGATATTGGATAATGCGACATTTGTCAATTGATAAAGTTCATATAGTAATGAATATTATATTACAGTAATATTGATATGAATGATTATACAAACTACATATACAGTACCATGTACATTCTACGGTGACATTTATTAGACAGGCGCATACACACTAATACATTCACATCAATATGATATCTCTTCGTTCAGTACTACAGATACCCAGCAGATGTCTATCTTGCTCTACATCGACTGCTTTCCACAGAAACAAGCCGCCCAAACAAGATCTACCTGTTCGTGCAGATGATGCTATGTTTGTGGTTCCCAAGCGCATCACCAGTGCTTCTGTTCATATTGTTCATGTTCAACCAGGCGCTCCTGAAGCAGTCAAGTCTAGGTAATTTGAATCTATGCATTGATTAACTGATTTACCAATGCTTAGGTTATTTGCTGTATTCTGTATTGGTGGCAAACAGTACAAAGTGACACCGGGTGATATCGTCATGACTCCACATCTAAGACACATTGATATCGGTAATAAGCTTCGCATCGAAAGTGTTCTTCTAGTTGGAGGTTTGGACTTTTCCATCATCGGCAGGCCTCATGTCGAGAACTCGGCGATATTGGCCTCCGTTCAGGAGCAAACTCAAACATCGAAGATCATTGTCTTCAAGAAGAAACGTCGCCAAGGATACCGCCGTACTAGAGGTCATCGTACCGATGTCTCCATAATCAGAATCGACGATATCGAACTTGGTGCACAATCTCCTGTCTCTAATTTTTCTACCTAACATATAACAATCGCATCATTGTTTTTCATTCAAATATTCTTCCTGTATTGGTTATGAGGAATCAATTCTTTCCTGGTGCTACCCCAATCACTGGAAGTACTGAGTCCTCTCCCTGGCCTATGTATTTCGTATGACTTGTTCGACCTATGGCAGTCACATTAGTTTGGTCCATTGCAGATTTGTTTGATAGTTTAACAACCTTGTATAATGAAAGGATGTCGCAAGGCTTCGCTAGGAACCATTCGCTGATTCGGATCCCATTCCAAACATCGTGCTATGAAATCAACAAATCTCCTATCTGAACACCGAATTGTCGCTGCCAAATCCTTACTTCCAGCCTGGTATATTCGACCCTACAGAAGAAATTAACCTGCTGTCTTCCGATAATTCAGAGCTGAGAACCTGTGAATTCTTTACTGGTCTTGGTCGTAGATTAGAGTCGAAGAATATTTTCCGTCGAGGTGATGATTCATAAATGGGTAATGGGGGAACGCCCATAATCTCCATAATACAAGCAAGTTGTTCATTCTCGTTCTCCCCTTGAAATAATGGAAATCCTGTATATAACTCTACTAGAATACAACCAAAGCTCCACATATCTATTGCTGCACAATATGGGTTCCCGAGAATAACCTCAGGAGATCTGTAGAACCGGCTTTGAATGTATGTATATATCCTAAAACTAGATAAACGAATCAATAAATTGGTGTAGCAGCATTACCTCTCATTTTCGAAACAGCTTGATCCGAAATCGATTAAGGTTACAAAAGTCTTGTTGGGAGATTTCAGCAAAATGTTCTCAGGCTTCAGATCAGAGTGAATTATCGAATTCTGTTTTAGGAATCGCAGGCTATTTAACAGCTGAATTGATATCCGGCGAAGCAAATTCAGCGAAAGCCCCCGAAAGTTTAAGCTTTTGATGAATTCATAAAGGTTGACGCTCAGTAATTCAAAAGTGATACAGAGGTGATTCCTAAACGTTAATGAATCGAACCTATGAAAGAACGGATTAGTCTTCAGCGTAATCAGAGAGTTTCCAGTAAATTACATCTGCACGATGCCATTATCATGGCCCGAAACATTTTTGGTGCAGAAATCAAGGATGCGAACTTCGACTAGGGCTTGGTGATGAAACCGTTTCTTATTTCTGATGATTTTCAAAGCTTGCAATGTGCCAGTTTTATGGTCTACAACTTTAACAACCTGCCCGAAAGAACCCTTTCCCAGAACCTCCAGAACCTCATATCGATATGCAATATGGTCGTGCAAAACAATTCGATAATCGCCACGGTCATCGTCATAACCTGGTAAAAGATCTCAGTATACACAATTCACAAACACTGTCTTACCATTATTGCGAGAGGCTTGAGGTATTCCTCTCGTCTTCTTTCTTGTCTTTCCAACGAAAAAAATTTCAGGGTAACTGAGGATTTCTGATTCTTCAAAAGGTGTTAATTCATTGCTGTGCTTCTGCAATACGACTACAGAAGCCTTAGTTAAAAAAAAATGTTAGGAGAACCCAATTGTATATCACCAGCGGCTGTCATCGGATCGGTGCCTGAATGTGATGTAGGTTTCAGATTTCTTGTGGTTGCAGCAGGGTGAGAACGAGATACTCGACGAGCTTGTAGTGATCTGGCATCACCTCGAGCAGTACTTGGAAGATTGATGGCCTGTATGTGCCTCCGCTTATAGCTAGAATCATGGTCGCCTTTCGATCGCCCTGTGCTGAATCCTGGAGCAGCAGCCGCATTGGTGAGCTTCAGTCGTGGTAATACAGGACCTTGTTTAGTCATCTTCAAAGGCGATCGAGGCCTGCGAAATCCTGTGAGATCAACAATACATGTTGAAATGATAGCCCAACTTGGTCAAAGGAAAGCCTCCAATCTGGAATTTTAGAGGCACCATGGTCTTTGACTAAAGTATGAACAGGACGACAGCACAACAAAGCACCGAACCGGACGAATCAGAGCAAGATTTTCATGTTTTTTAGAGCAATGCAACATGATCTATTGAGGGCGTTGAAGGTGTACTTGGATTTGGTCTCCGAATATCTAGATCCCGGCCATAGCCTCCTACCGAAAACGGTTGCCTGAAGCACTCCGAACAATTCAGTGTCAATGAAAGCGAAATGCAATGACATTGCGATTATATTGAGTATGGTATAAACTGATGGTAATGATTATGATGCATATAATGTAACAGAAGACAGGTAGTGAGTATCTATAATACTATAACCTATTAATGTATAAGACGAGCTAAGGCGGCGCGGCCTTATCTTTATTGTTCCAATTCCATCCATCTCTGTCTTCATATTGTTATTTCCGCTCGCCAGACCATCATACTAGCTTTCAGACGCAACGCCTGATTCAAAATGGTATAATATCTTGTAATGTTAACATTTGAAAGTTAATTGTTGCTCAGTCGAAGACTCTGGCGCCGTACCTGACGGCAGTTCGCCAAACGCTGACCGCCGCTTTATCAATTCGAAATTTCCCATCGCAGAAAATTGAAAGGCATAATAAACCGGAGGTTGAGGCTCGGTTAGTTTCAGGCTTTGATAGTTTACATATGCAATATTAATCCCCAGTTAGAATGAATCCCGAATTGCTGCTGACACCTGTGGTAATTTCACGAAACGAGCGAGAGCGGACATTAATAGAGCCATCGATCAATTCAGTTCGTGTATCGATTGCTATCAAGCAAGCTGATGCCTTGGAAATTGTTTTAGCCGAGAGATTCTCTAGATTTCTAATGCAACGCGCTGAAGAATTCCACATCCTTCGTCGTAAAGCAGTAGATGCGACATTCGCTGTCGCTCAAAAAGGTGGAGGCTTTGAACAGAAAAAATACGATATCAGCTTCTTGATTACAAACTTCCACACTGAAGATATGTCGAAAGTAAAATTGGTGGACTTTATAATCGAATTCATGAACGAGATCGATAAAGAAATCAGCGAAATGAAGTTGAACGTCAATAGTCGAGCTCGTGTCGTTGGCGAATTATTCCTACAGCAATTCGTCGCCTAATTATTGGTATCCTTTTCTGTATGGGATGAAAGTGAATTCATTACTTCGCTGCTGTTAATTTTAAACTAAAATATTACAAGGTTATTTCCTAAGCATGACCTGAAATTGCAAAGCCTCACTTCAATTAGGCATAATTGCAATCTTCTGTATAGCTAAAGTAAGAGATAGCACGTATAAATGACAGTTTTATACAAATAGGCAAATACAGTGTAGAAGTGCTGGCTAAACACGTCGTGCTGGTTGTGATTTATTCTTTGGCTGTGGGATATCTGAGCCTCTGCATCTGATGAAGATCTCCCGAACAACAACTACAATAAAGATAGCAGCAACAATACCAATAACGATTCCGACAATGTAAACAACTGTGTAGTTCGAGGAAGATGTCGATTGCTGTAAGACATCATTGGGGCAATTAGCATCGCGATTAACGGCCACAGATCCATCAGATGTACAATACTGGATAGTTCTGATCGATTGTGTATCTAAAGTTTGAAATATGGGCTTTCCACGAATAGTACTGCTTGGATCCAAGAAGTCAGAATCGATTCTGCTAATGAGACTCTTTCTTGCTGTACTTGAATCTAAATGAATCCGAGTTGCAACAAACGTCTTGCTTCTGGAGTAATCGAATGTCACAGTTAATACCTTGATGGTGCTAACCCCGATATTAAATCCATCACTCAGCTGGGTTTTCAAATCTGTTATGAAAGAACTCTCATTCCAGATTCGCGTCAGGGTGAAATTCAGATCTAAATCGTATAACAGGTTCAACGGTGCAGATGAAGATGTAGGATTGAGAGTTGTGCTGGACTGTGATGATGAAGATATAGACGATGACGGAGATAGAGTTGGCATGACAGCACTATAAAGATAATCAGATGATAATCGAATATGAAGACAGAGGATCTAACGGGCATAATGGTAGAGATGAAGGTGAACAAACTGAACATTGTGGTGGCATAAATGGAGCACATTGTAAGCTGGGCCAATGATCAAATTCCCTAACAGCAATAAGGATTTGTAAAAGAGTTCTGACATGTATAATACATAGTTGTGTTGTATGAACTTAGATTGGCTAATAACAAAGGAGGCATCCAAGTTAGCTTCGATTGTTGGAAATTACTATCAAATATTAGATAATGCAATGATAACAAGTTTGTTATTACAGTGAACGTAATGCATGCAGATTTGAGAATGCATTTGCTGAGAACGATATGACTGTATCTCCAGATATATCACTACAAGATCTGATTAGTTTAACATTCTATTACAGCATATAAACATGATATACAGCTTCTCAATATATGATCCATTATATAGATCTGTATCTGAGAAACTTTCCCAAATATTTCCTGAAGCAATACTATACAGAACCTAAGTTATGACATTGGTTCAATTCTAAAGCATACCTACATAGATTTAAGGGAAGGAAGATGAGGATTCAGTAAAGCTTTTGATGGGAACTTTGTAAACTTGTTATTGGAGAAGTCAATTGTAGAGAGATTTAACATATTCTTGAAGCAATTGTCGGGAAAATCCCATAATGAATTGTTAGTCAATTTTCTACAAAACATTGTTGGATACTTGGATAGATATTAACAATAAAATAAATCAGGATTTACAGGATAGTTAAAGATTGTAATGATAGAAATGATCGATCAGTAAAAGTATTTATGGAATTTGCTGACAGATCTCTTATTTCAGCTAATAAACAATTGAAAGATTTTGTAATTATTGTACTTACAGTGTGATCAAGGTTGTTAGATTGAATATATTCGAATCTATAGAATGGATTTTATTGAAGCTTAAATCTCTATAATCGATATTAGAATATGCATTGAGATTGTTAATAATGTACTTACAGATATTGAAGAGTATCATGTGAATTACTGAATACATTGATATCTAACTGGGATATCTGATTATCATGTAAATCACTGCATATTCAATGTTATTATATGTTATAGACGATAAGCAACTACTAACAGGATCTGAATATCAGTATTGATGTATAGTGAAGTAGGGAGATATTGGAGATTATTATGTGAGAGATAGATAGTATGTAGATGATGTAATTGATCAAATATATGATCAGGTATGGATCTTATCTGATTATTAGATAAATCTCTACATATTATATCACTGAATATATAATGAGATCCATATTTACATACAGAATTCTTAAAGATGACAATTGAGATAGTACGAAACTATCGTTAAATCCTGTTATGGCATTCGAGCTTAAATTTCTGTAAACCAATCAGAATGTGATCGTGTGAATACTAATTGAATTTTACATACAATATATGAATATTTGGATGTATAGTATTGATAAAAGTATTATTTAATAGACCATATAGACCAGTAGAAGTGAGATCTCTGATATACAATATATTCAATTACAAATATGGATATCAGATATCAATCATACATGCAATTAGTGCATTGAATTAATACCAATATGAATATTATAGCACATGAATCATGAATATAACCAGTAATATTCATCAGCAGTTATATTCAATTAGGCAAATGATCACAGGTACTACAATATGATCAGTATTAATTGACCTGCACATCATTATTATCTTCTAATTCGACATTATACAGAATATATTTCCAATATTTCAATAAATTCGTTGGTATAATATACTTGAATATGATAATTATATGTGTGACATATAATACTCGTCTCATTCCATTCAATAACATTCATGAAGTATAAACTGCACAGATATCTCGTTACAACAAATCCGAACACCTTTTTTGATCGTGTATTTTAATATTGTGATATGATTGGGAGATTATTATTATAGTTTAGATGGAGAGATAACTGTCACATTTGATATTTAACGATATATACGGGGAGCCAGTACGACCCCCAAGAATATCATATCTGACTGCAAATTACTACTCATATTATACTTAACAATTGATATCAGACTTTGATATGAACGAGATCATTGATTTAATTGCCAAGAACTCGTATATAATATGTAACTATCATTATTCTGTACATAAATCTACTTTATTACAACAATGGATAATATCGCCATGCATTTGTAAACAGTGCATTAAATCGACAGCAGATTCCAACCATTTATTCCTATTGCAAATGCTTTACAATATGCTTGCTGAAGTGTGAGCCTCTATCAGAAGCTGAATGATTATTTGCTTCAATTAAATGATAAAGTATAAGGTAAACTACTAATGGATTTAATGATGGAAATATTCTACTTACTAATAGTCAGGTCTAGGTCCAGAATCAGATCCCAATTTAAAGAATAAATCTTTATTGATAACGTATTTGCAATCTGGTAAATCCATGTACTGCACTTTATTTATGCAGTAAATCCCATCATATTGATCACATTGTTGATATTGACGTTCTCCTACAAATTCATCAAACTGAATCAATCCTGACATATTTGTAATTAGTTCGAAACCCATCACTGAATAAATTTGTATATCATGCTGTTGGCTTCATTCAACTGAATTAGTTCTCAGCAGGTATTTACAAATTGAACATTGTTCTGAATCAGAATCCTGTACATTATATTTCTATATTGAATAATACCCTATTACAGATAAAAGAGATGGTTAAACATATGAAGATGTTGAGAATTGTATCACAATAGATGATTGATCAGATTTACATCAGTTTTAGTTATTACTTTAATATCAATATATGAGATGATATCTCGATTATATTCTCGTATTAAAGCAACACGTGTTCAATCATGTTTAATTTCTCAATATTACCATCATTCTACCAATCTCAACAGCTCTTCAATTTGCTTAAATAAAGCTGAGAGACAAGATCATCAGCGATTTAATTCCTGTGACTATTTGTCAATTATTCATATTTTCAGATATATCCAGAATAATCTCGAATTTGGATTCTCTTGTTCATTATTGTGCAAATCCACAATTCAATGGGCGCTCGTCCTTTTGTTGTGGACGGGTTTGCAATGGCACCTGAATGTCCCAAATCTCCAGAGATTAAGCCCATTATTGATGAACAATCTCATTCTCCTCTAGCAGATCAACCAGCTCCCGAACGTCATCTAATCAATTATGTCGATTCTGAGCCGCCTTCACGTTATCAAAGTTTAGCTTTGCCAGATGGTCGATCTTATTATTTCGATGTTGAAGTAGTTCGTTCTCCAGTATGGATGATTGATGCTCTTGTTATATTTAACATTATCTTAACATTGGTGATATTCGGTCGTAATTCCTGGAGACTTGACAATGTTCATTCAAATCCATTAATAGGACCTAATGTCACTGTATTAGATCAATATGGCTTAAAGAATACATCTCGTATAATCAATAACAATGAATGGTGGCGTCTATTATCATCAATATTCCTTCATGCTGGTGCTGCTGATCTCATATATACTTTATTAATATTGCTTATTGCTGGTATTCCTCTGGAATCTGCCTATGGATTTCGTGCAATCATTTTCATATATTTAAGCTGTGGAATAATGGGTATGGGAGTTAGTAGTGTATTTACACCATCAATGTATAGTATTGGAGGTGTTGCTGCTAGTGTTGGATTATTAGGTGCACGTATTGGTGATGTCACTAAGAATGGACTTGAATTAAGACGAGGTCGTGTTCAAGTCACATTAGCTATGACGATTGGCTTATTTCTTCTTGCAATTGGTATGGGACTCATGCCTTTCATTGATAATGTCGCCATCATTGTAGCATTTGGTAATCGTTAATAACACTCCTATCATTTGTTGATAATCACATGATCAACAGGAATGGGATTTCTGGCTGGCTTGGCACTGCTAAAACTCAATATCAAAATTGGGCCAAACGTCCAGAAATCTAATTTAACACTGGTGGAGTTATTAGCTGGTGTCTGCTGGCTACTTTTAGTAACTAGTGCAGTTCTAAATTTTAATGAGATTAGATCTGGAAGGCCTTGTTTTTATTGCACCCTTCCATCATGGTTTCCCTTATGCATGGAGACCAAATATTGGACATGCGCTTCTCAATTTGTCAAGAGCTAATCAATCAGTGCTCTAATAATCAATAATATATTACTGAGTGATATTATAGTTATCCTCTGTGGATAAGAATAGGGGTATCATCCTCAAATGTTGATTCTGTAGATATTGAGATTCGTTTCCTTGGCGGATTAAACGAAGTAAATTTAGATGTTCTCGGCAATACAGTTAAACTATGGAACAGAAGTGGCGACAAAACGAAAGACAGAAAGGTGAGCGCCAAAACATGGAGGTAATGTGTTCTGCTAATGATTTCCAGTTGATATCCCTGTCAGCAAAATCAGATAGACGACCACTGAAACTTTTTTAAGAATAAACCTTTGCGGCAAGAATCATACTGAATTCAGCCACAGTAGAAATACTGAGTCCAATTGCTAACGAATTTGCTTTGGATTGTCCAGAAAGCTTCGAAACAACGAAACCTGAGACAAACTTGACTAAGATCACAATAACGAGCGTTCCAAGAATAGTCCATAAATGAAATAAAATGAACCGAGGTGATAACAGCATTCCTATACTAGCGAATAGGATCCCTAAGCTTAAAGTCAGACTCCCTAAACTGACCGAATTTGTCAATACCCGAAAACATGTGAATCAAAGGGCGAAGTTTAGTTACAGCATTTCGGCCTAAATCTGAATCAGACAGAATCATACCTGGATGATTGAATCAATTAGATTGTAATTTAGCAATTTGATGAAACTGGCTTACCTGCTGTCATTGCGCCAAATTCTATTGATAATCCAACTAAAGTGGATATGGCGCTAAACACAGCACATAGAGAAAGAATTGACATTAGAAACAGCTTTGACGCTGGGCGATCGAGCAAGGTGCTAGTAAGCTTTGGTAATGCTTTCCGAGAAAACCAGATGGAAAAGAAGGTCAAAGCAGCTCCATATATTAACTGCTTCATGACAATAAAGATGCCCAGTGGACCAAAATAAAGAGCGTCCTGAACATAAAGTTAAAGAAAACATGAGACCTGATAATAGCAAACCGGAAGACAAAGAAGAAATCCCATGAATAAATCTTGCCCAGTAAGGATAGAGATTGCAATTTTCAAGGCTTGATTACTGTGTGCAGAATCTCCTTTCAGCTCAAGCGTTGAGGTCGAGCTAGAAAGTGCCATACACAATGCAAACATTATAGTAGAACGAAGACCAGCAGCATGGATATCCATGAACGTTGAGAGAAAAGACGGCACGATGACGACAATGGTAAAGAATTGTGCTAAAAATGCAAATGCTGTCATTCGATACGAGCGATGCAGAATGTCGCGATCGAACGAAACACCGCTTTCAAAGAGCAATAAGGAAATACCAGCTTGAGCCAAGCTATCAATATATTTGACATTTGAGGCATGTAGCAAATTTAATCCACTTGGGCCAACAGCCATTCCACCAATAATAAATCCTGG
Organism: Polymyxa betae; assembly: GCA_003693705.1. Lineage (NCBI taxonomy): Eukaryota > Endomyxa > Phytomyxea > Plasmodiophorida > Plasmodiophoridae > Polymyxa > Polymyxa betae. The sequence goes on from RBZT01000993.1 coordinate 41,515, forward strand.
ACAAGAAATTAAACCTAAACAGTGGATTTCAACAACATAACACGTACCGAGAAATACAGGCAACTTGTAATATTCAGCCCCAGCAGCTGCCATTGTAGCAGCTATCAGTAAACAAACAAGATCGGCAACAAATGTAGGGCTTTCTTGTAGTAAAGCTGGATCGACAGCCTTCTCATCCCTTCTCTCTGGTGGAGTCAAATCTCCATCTTGCGTCTGAACCAATCCCGTGTCATAATCTACAACCTTTGGATTTTCAATAGCAGCATCTTTGGCGTTCCTGAATTCCTCCAATTGAATGCTTAGCTTTGCATTCAATTGCCTTTCAGCTTCAAGCTGGACTCTAGTTTGGTTTAGCAATTCGCCGACGTCATCCATAATTGTAGTATCTTCCTAAAGTTTTTCAGACTATGAATCTCGTATAGATATATCCAAGCAATACTTGTAATGTCTGCATGACATTCAACTGATGATTGAAGGTGGTATTATCTGATGTGCTGATCTCTGGGATCAATATCTCTTTAGATGGTTCTGATGTAAAGTTGGAAGTGGAACTGGGAAAAATTGGAATATGCACATCTGATTCTGCTGTCGAGGTCGATGTGGATATCAAGGTAAGTAAGGCCAGTAAACAGGAGATATGGTTGGGTGGGACTTGATCTGGAGATCTCCCAATCATGATTATCTCGCAATTAATAATCAGCGGCCTACCACCTCTATAGATGAGACGCAGACGGTAAATACAGAGGCAGAGAGGGACGTGTTCTATGATGTTCCACCTGACTACATTCATAATTGCAGTCAGACTCAGAGGTTCCTTCCATAAATCTATTCCTACCATTCAAGACATTCCAGTGATTTATTTCACAGCCGTACGGCTTCCAATCTTGCCCTCTCGTAGCTGCAGGCTAAAATCGGATGGCTGTGAGCCCATGAATGCTGCATAAATCGATGTGAAGCGCTGGCGTTCAGCGGCTGATACAGATAGGCGACTGTTTTGGAGGGCTTGGTCGATATGAAACCCTGTTATGATAGCGTGATTAGATCTTTGCTCAATTGCTTCATGAACAGCAGCGATGTGAGCTGAGTTCAGAACGCCCTGCAGATCCGCCCCGGTATAGTTCGATGTCCTTTGAGCGATATCGGACAGATCTATATCAGACTTTAAATTCAACTTTCTGGAAAGCATCCTTAAAATGCTTAAACGAGCATCAAAGTCGGGTATTCCACAATATAAGCACTTGTCGAATCTTCCAGGTCTAAGAAGTGCTGGGTCCAACAGATCAGGACGACTTGTAGCTGCCAGAACATAAACCCCAGTTCTTAGTTCAACACCATCCAGATGACATAACATCTGATTAACAACACGATCAGTAACTCCAGTGCTGTCGGCTCCACGTCGAGGAGCTATTGACTCGAATTCATCGAAGAATAAGATACATGGTGCGGCGGCGCCAGCACGGCTAAACTGTGCACGAATTCCCTGCTCGCTTTCACCGATATATTTATTCAGCAGCTCAGGTCCTTTGATAGAAATAAAGTTCAAACCACATTCACGGGCGACAGCTGATGCAACTAACGTCCTACATCGAACTGACTCAGTCATCCTTACGAGCAACAAGTTACAAGATACTTTCCGCAGCCAGGAGGGCCAAAAAGAAGCAGTCCTGATCGTAGCTTTAAAGGAGATTGTTGAAACAGGAATGGGTATCGAGCAGGAAGTTCGAATGTTTCTCTTAAGGTCTTGCGAACTTCTTCGAGACCGCCAATATCCGACCAAGAAACGTCTGATGTCTTTAGATCAATACCTTGCCTCGATCTGGGTGTAAAATCATTCAGAACAGATTCGATGTGAGATCTGAAATGAAATCAATACTTCAATTACAGCGATTTGATATTTGTTACGTCTTAAGATGGATGACTGCTGACTTTTCTTGTGACAACGCTGTATGGACCGAATGCTCAATGATCTTGACAATATCTTGAGCAACAAATCCGTCGCTTTTATATGCGAAAAAATCCAGATCGAGGTCGCTGAAGTCTATTCCTTTGACTTCTAGGCAGTCCATAATAATGTCTTTCCTGATATCATAATCTGGTACAGGCAAGGCAACTTCCATTGAGAATGCCCCTGGGAAGCGAAGAGATGGATGTATAGAAGAATAGGTGGATGATGATGCAACCCATGTTATAGGAAGATGTCGATACACATTCTTAACTGCAATTAACAGATCTGCTAGATATTCCGATATCTGGGTGACACGCAATCCCAGACCGGAGTCGTTTTCTGCAGGACATGGAAGCAAACTATCATAAAATCACCAATCAATTGACTACAACAGGAAAATTTTACCTATCAAGATCATCGAATATGATAATGGAAGGTGATTGCGAAATTGCAGTGTTAATGACGGATTTCAAATGCGCTTTGATATCGTCGGTTTTATCGGAAGCCATCGCAGCGCAGCTGATCCAGAATTCAGCCGCCAACACATTTTGATCGACTAACAAACGTTTGGCAAGAGCATGTAAGAAAAAGCTTTTGCCCACACCAGGATTTCCAGTGAGGCAGATCCCACTGAAAAATCGTGAATGGGGCAGCTTTGAAAATCTATTTTCGAAATGTTGATCTGATAGTTTCCCCAAACAAAGAGCCAGCCGTGAAGATATAGAATCCAGCAAATTCGGAAATACAGAACATCTTATAGAATGATCAGCATCATCAACGAAAGAATCAGACATTTTCGATTCGCCAAGAAACTTGACATGCAATAAAGTATGGCCTTGACCAAGAACTATTACGGTGTCTTCTGAGCGAATACTCCAAATATTCCCAATATTATCTTCAACGGCCACATCTGGGCCAATAAGAACGACATCTTGATCAACAACTATATCGATAATTTCACCATCGGCAGCATCGATTTGCCCAGCTCTTCGAACCAATAATGCAGGAATGGATCCCATATTTGATGCATCGATTTCGCTAGGATATTCGCAGAGGCGATGTACGATAATGTGTTCGAATCTCTGAACGCCTAATCGGGATCTTAACATTGGAGGAAGTAGAATGTGTCCTGAACTGCAATTATTGGTAGCAACCAGCTGAACTGTAATCTCTTGCTTGCCATGCAACCGGGCAAAAGCTAATGGCGGTAATTCCAACGACTCAAATACTGACTGCCTAACAGCAACTCTATTAGAGCCAATGCGATCGATACAGTGATTGACTCGAAGTCGAACGCTATCAGCAATAGTTCTAGGTGATGATTCAGAAAATGACTTAGCGCTTGGCTTTACCACAATTTGGGAATTACGGCCAAGTTTGACGAAATCACAGCCATTGTTCGCAGCCGAAACAACACGGATATAAACTAAAGCCTGATTCTTGATCCAGAATGGAAACTTATTGCCCACTTCCAAAATGTCGACTTGGTTTAGAAATTCAGATTCAATGTATCCGGCTGTAATTCGTCATATAAATCCATACTGATGTCGTCATGGTACCCAATACCTGAACTGGCTATGATTTCCCAATCATCTAGCGAAACTGGTTCAACAAGAATTTGCGAACAAGTAGGAATGGCGTGATATCGTCTGTGTGAAGATTAGGGCTTCGTTAAAAAATAGTCATCAGACATTTACGGTTTACATTCAACGTTGATATACACATTTTCTGGAATACCAAGGCATCGTGCAAAAATGGGAGATATCTCAAGCGATTCTTGTGTAGAAGACGGCCGCAGCGTCGAGGCACCTACAAAAGCAGTTCCGCAATCCCATGTCAACTTTAACGGGAACGATCCCTTTGTCGAAGAAGCCTTTTGAAATAATGGTGGCGGAAGGGATATGAAACAGGTCTGAATGGATCCATGATAGCTAACAATAAGATTTGTAGATGCATTGATCATCACTAGGTAGCTGTATAATATTTAAATAATATGGGAGTCTGGACTACGCAACTATTAAATCCAAATAAAGTTCATGATAAATAACACCTGGAATAACTAACTGGCTCTACCGCATGGCATGTAACATCAACTGTAACGTCACTACAGATGCAAACGTTGATTTCAGACAATTGATTCACTTTGATATCAAACTGAACATTGCCAAATGATGGCAACTGAGGTGTCGTGTCTAAGGCAGCCGCTACCTTCCATCAACGCCATTGATGAAGGAGCCACGGCTTGCAGTAGCAGTAGTGAAGAGGAGTATCATGTCAATCTGAATGGGCACCACTCTGCTAGGCCTTTTACTTCGTTAAAGTCCAAGGTCGACAAAACCAAAGCAATCCAGATAGACCCAGTTTCTGGTAGTAAGCGCCCACGAAATCAAAAGTCTCCAGTTTCTGCCACAGATTTACTGAGAGCCGCCAAAATGGCTCAAGCAGCAGGAGTTGGCAAAATACAATCGATGAAGCTAGCACGGTACTCTATGGAACCGCCACTTAAGAGAAAGCTTACAAACGACAAAAAACCTTTTATTGCCAATCGTGTTCGTGCTTTAGCTGTGAAAAATAGCTCCAATGTTTCCGAGCCAATTTATACGGCTACTTCAGCAAATACCGATTTGTCCAACTCCAACCAGTCTGCAGACTTCGTAAAATTGGAGAAAGCTTTACGTACTGTTGATACTATGGCTGTTGTCGGAAGACTATGTCGAGTTGACGGGATAATGCCCGATCTTGCTTTACATGTTGTCTATGAATACCTCAGGTTCCTTATTTTGCTTATTCGATGCCAAGATTGGAATGCTACAATGCTATGGCCTTCACCAATGGTTGATTTCGCATGGCGCCAGCATGTTCTGGACACAGTTAAGTATCTCTCTGATTGTCAATCAATCTGCGGCCGATTTATCCATTATAATCCCGATGCTGAATTAGGCGGCCAACAGCTTTGTGCTATCAAGTACTCGCGAACTTTAGCTCTTTACAAGAGCGTATTTGGAGATCCTCCAATAGGGATTTGGCCAACAGAGCAGGACTTGATTCCAGACAACAGTTTACCCCATCCAAATTCTGAAGTTTCGACATGCATTCAGCTTATCTGTCGTATTCCAACAGGGACGACGACAACCATTGAAGTAAATCTTGGCGATAGTGCTGGACAGATCTTCGACAAATTGAAAAACTGGGAAAATGTCTCACTTGACTCGCATATCTTGGTGTTGAACGGTGATATATTAAATCCAAACAAGCTAATGAACAGCCTCGAGTTGAAGCAAGGCATGTTCATTGACGTTATCCCTGCAATCAATGCCAGATAATGCACCCAGCTAGTTTTAACCTACAATTCTTATATACACATACCTATCGATTTTAAAGCAAAGCTATTGCTCATAAATATTGCTGTTTATAATGCCAATAAAACAACATTATTACTGAAACCGGGAGATCGATTACAGGTACATTGAGAAGTTATTATTATGAAATGACAAGTGATGTCGACTTCAGAACAGATCTTTATTGTTTATAAATATGTTGCTCCATCATTAAAGCAAGCTCCTATAATTTGTCCTGGAACATTGTTGGCATCAAGTAACATACCTCATGTTGCAGATTACTAGCTTTAACATCATGTTTAGCATGGACAATCCATCAAGATTCTTCATTTACATTGGAATATGACAATAATGAGCATCCTTTTATTACAAGGTTAGACAGAAACTATTCTGTAAAGTCGCTTATCATCAAGCCGTACAGATTAGTCTCCGAAATTGCAAACATATGGATTGACAAGAACTCAACGTGGATACTGAAGATACAATGGAAGACAAAAGCAGAGACTGAGATATTTTTAACTCAAGAGAGAGCGAAGCTAATTCACGCGCTAGGGTTTCCAAAACAAGAAAAAATTGATATGCATTGCATTGAACAATGGGCTCAGAAGAATTCACCGGTAATATTACTTTCAGTCTGAAGCCAAAATTGACTTCGGTTAGCTATTGAATGAAATCAAACAATATCATGACTCTCCGGGAAAAAATAATCAAAGAAAACAGAACGAGAAAAACAATAAGGAAATCCTAGGACATGATGACCACATAGAGAGAAAAGCTGGAGAAGAGATCTCTGTCTGTAATCCAGTATGATATGTTTGATGTGCTGTTTATATGATAATCTGAATATTCTAGTTACCCATTACAGTCGAAGGATATCTCAAGAAACGCATACGAAATCAATCCTTATTTTCCAAAGCTATAAACAAGGTAAAGTGACATCGCCAACCAATAAAATATAAAAAACGATAATAACAATGTTTAGACTGAGCACAAACGATGGTTCCGGCTCCAGCAGGTAAAACGGAGAGTCATCTGATTTGGTAAAATCTAAGGAGTGGTTGGTAATAGGCAATTCGATCCGGAGCTGGTGCCTTATTGCAATGGAGCAACAGCACTAATGGGAAAGAATGGAGATCAATCGTTGTAATTGGGATCAATCCACCATCAGAAGATCCATTGGTGCTGGAATTTAGAACTGCTAGCCTAACCGAGCCTGTCTTTTCCGCAATGGCAGAGACAGTGAAAGACGCTATGATTTGGAGACATGCAATGACCCAGTTAATCCAATGAATGATATTAAAAAGACCATGTCGATAGGAGATTATATCTGTATGATGTTTAACAACCAAACTACCACATACAGCTCTTGATAATAATCTATACAGTACTGTATGTATTATATAGACCATGTCGATAGGAGATTATATCTGTATGATGTTTAACACCCCAAAACTACCACAAACAGCTCTTGATAATAATCTATACAGTACTGTATGTATTTATTATATTACTACGGAGAAATTGGCAATATACAGGATATTACTAATATGATATGCGGCCGTTTGCGCCATTGAATTCTGGCCAGACATCTAGGCTACGACTATATACGAATCATGTCGTATCGGCAACCAGGCCGAACAGGATTAAGATTTAGTGAACTGATACGAAATCAGCTCTATAGGACTGAGACCACAGCATCTTCTGACATCAATCAAGATGATCTGGTTCAGATTTACCTAGTGCCAGATAATGTCTCAGATACTGGACAAGGAGCACCACCTGCTTCAGCAGCTGCTATTGAATCACTAATCGAGATCACCATGACCTCTGATATGCTACAGAAAGATTGTGCTGTATGTCGTGATGCTATAGTATTTGGTGATCTAATGAAGCAATTACCATGTCAACATCATTTTCATACTAACTGCATTGTACCATGGCTAAATCAACGGAATACTTGCCCAATCTGTCGTCATGAATTACCCACTGATGATGAAGATTATGATATGAGACGGCAATCGATTCGTCGAATAGAATACAGTCCTGTTCGACAATTTCCATCTCCATCAATAATGTCTGAGGAGACTCAAGAAACAGATGACAATGAATCAGAGAATGTCGAAGAAGGCGGTGATCATGACCACCAAATTATTGATCGTCAAGATTCCGAGTTCAGTCTAGAAGGAGTACTTGTTGATGATGACAATTACGCGATCAGTTACGAAGAAGGCGACGAATTCGACAGATTTGAATGGGTGTCTGATTGGGACAATGTCTCAGATGTATTATTTCGGGAATTAATGGACTATGAAAGGAGTGATAACAACAATAATGAAGGCGATGATGGTGACGGCAGCTATAGCTTCGGGTCGGATCGACATTCCCGATTAATGGATGGCGCTAATCTGCGTCTTCAGGAGCGATTAAATCGCTATATGGCGCCATTACGTTCAGAGATTGCCCGCCTTCAACATCAACTCAATAACGCCATACAATCGCTACGTTATGAACGTGCTCGCAACGAGCAATTGCAGAGGCATTCACATATTCTGAATGGTCGTTTTTCCAGATCCGACACAGAGACATTAACGGTTCAGCAGCTTCAGCATATGGAACTTCAGCTGCATCAAGTCCATGAACAAATTTGTCAGGTTTTAGAGTGTCGTATTCAACAACAATCTGCATCTCAATGTCTACGTTGTGGATCCTTAATTGATGTTATACTACGACCATGTAATTGTACCTGTTGCTGTCAATCATGTGTCATATCTGGTCTAATACGATGTCCTGCATGTTATCAACTTATTGGTTCATTTCGACCTATTCATATCAGGTAATTGTCATATAATACACTATTACAATCTATTTATACAAATTTCGTTTTTACTCCATTGAATGTGTTCTGTGTTGTCATAGCTTTCTTCTGTTTCGAGGCAACCCATGATGGATGTTCATTTCCTTTAACTTCTTTCGGCTTCAAATTCATAAATTTGGCTTTGTTGCCAAATTTTTCTAACGCTAAAGCTCTACGAGCTCGTTGCCCGGGACGATTCTTTGCTGGTAGCCGATCGACCTCATCGATCTCTTCACTTTCGCTATCATCTTCACTTCCAGCTTCGTCAAGTATATTCTTGCCCCGAATTTCAGTGATAGCTGCCGTAACAGCTGCTGATTCACAGATTAGCTTCATAATTGAGACCTGGTCCGAGTCGGTCTGATTCTCGCTCAGTACAGGGCCATAATTCTGATTGAACATTCTTAACATGGCTGCAACAGCGACCTGATCGATATCAACGCCCTGTCATACATCAAATATCAGCGATATTAAACAATCAGGAAGAGAAGAGCTAAAATTACATCACCTTGACTATGGTGAGGTTTTTCTCATGCTTGTTTACTGACTTCATTCGTTTACAACGAGATTGATCGTCGTTGGCCTGCGATAATTGCTGCAGGCGTGCCTGGGTACTTCGCAATGCTTTCACAGTCTTTTGAACGAGGAATAACTTGGCTTTTTTAACTCCTTGACGAAGAAGACGCAAACGTCTACGCTGCTTCTTGCTCGATTGATATTGCTGCAATAGTGTTCTCCATTTCTGTTTTGGCGACAACGATGTAATATCCATAATAGATTCAGAAATCTTTCATGTTCTGATGAAACTCTATCAGATTTAGATACGCACTAATTTTTGACCTGAACCTAGGGACATTTTCTCACTATTTTATCCTGTCAGATCAAGGAGCATAGCAAAGGTAAAAATAACAGATCCACATCTCACTAAAACCTTTCAAAAATTATCCTCTACTCATGTCCTGGAAAATCAGTTTCTAAGTTGATTATAAGCGGAAGGTAACGATTCGGAAATTTTAATTGATCTTTTTGTTCGATCCACGGCGACTTCCAACTCTAGGTGTATTTTCAGAAGCGGCGGTTACAGGCTGGAAAGGGAGAGGATTTCGGTTGTAAATAGGCCAGTCTGGGAGACAAACCTAAATTCACTGTAAAAAGTTTTGCAGACAGATGATTCATCATTGGACGTACAACAGCTGATACAGCACTACCACCTAATATCGTGTATATCGCATACGATAACTTCTCATTGAAAAATCCAATGAGAAACCCCACCACCTAATTGAGTTTTTTTAACCTAAGCACATAATACCCAAATAATAACGAACCGCCGAGATAACGATGATGGTCATAGCAATACGCTCACATAAGACCTGTCCTTTCCAATCCTGAGTATCGTATGAGACGATCACTGTGACAAACGAGCGAGACAGATGCTTGCCATCTTGACCGTTGGAAGAATCGATGATGAAGACAGACAACACAAGTGGCAGAATGAAGTGTGATGAATGAATGAAGCCAATAATAATCTAATCTACAAGCAAGTTCTACAGTACGCAAATAATGAAGTCATATATTGTATTTAGGACATTCTATATTGAATATTCTGCCAAACCTTTGTAACAGGAATGATTACAAACCAGCCATATTGAATGCACAAACACACTAATATACTACTATAGAACAAATACACGAATTCAACTACATGATTAACAGATCACGAAACTAATTGCAAGAGTATTGAGATACAAATTCAGAGATTATTGCAATGGTTGTTGATAAAACCCATTTGGATTGATAAAAAAATTTATTTGCTCGCTTTCATGGGTTCAGCGCCGGGAGCTTGCTGACGCTGACGTAAGACAGCTTTCACAATCTACAAATATGATATCAGAAGCAGATTCTGATTTGTAAAATGCTTAATAAACCTTCTGCTCTTCGATGAGGAAAGCACGAACGATACGTTGGCGAACGCACTGACCACAGCGAGATCCTCCATAGGCACGAGCGACAGTTCGCTTGCTCTTAGACAGAAGCTATAATAGATAATAAGCATGGGATAATGACAGAGCTGGATCTCTCAACTTTGTATTGGATGGGACGAAGACAGGGGATACCATGGATCTTAAGACCACAATCACCACATTTAGGTCCTGACAAATATATATATTAGTAAATAGATATTGTTATAGAGAAAAGATTCATATACCATTGGCCTTCTTAGTTCGATATTGAACAGTGTTCTGACCACCGGGGGTCTTAACAACCTTCACCTTGTTACTCTTGGTCGCATATGAATGACGACGACGGTATGTAAGACGCTGCATGATCACCTACTACAATAATTACAACCTCAATACCGATGCAACGTCCATGTACGAACCTAGACGATCTCGATAAAAACCAGCAAGAAATGGTGAGATCCAAATCTATAGAAGAAAGACCGTCACGGACTCCGTAATTCTAATCTTATTCATTTCAACAATTCAATTAGGGCTCCTCATATATATATCACAAACTTTATCAAAAATCACGAGATTTTCGAGAAGAGGCGTCTCGCTCACCTTTTGCTATGGAAAATTTCCAACTGATATGAATTGCAGTATTCTGATAGAAATAAATCGATCGGAATCTGTCATCTTCATTACCGTTATATGTTATTGATTTAGTAAAGAACACGTTATTAACTTTGGCAATGTTTTGCATCCAGAGAAATAAACAATTCAAGTGGAATCGTCAATTGATTCATATAGAGATGTTCATCTATATCAATCAATTAGTACCTAGATATATTCAATCTTATTCACATCATCTAATTGTTTATCAAGTAGAACATTGACAAAATGTAAACAATGGTGCTTGTCATGGTTTTCTTGGGTAGATCAGATAGACAAAGTTGAATAATTGGCAGATAATCATACTGAGCTATGTTCATCATACACAGTGATCCTATTTTCAAGAAAACAATAGATGCATAACAGCTCATACAACGACATTTAATTGTCTGTCTTTATATCAATTAAGGCTGAATAAAAGATTACATCGAGTCGATCAGATTATGGCAGGATTACATTCGTTATCCAGAACGCGACCATCAACTGGACGTACAGGCCCGGCTCCAACCATGATGAGGATATCATCTTTCGGAAGGAGATTATCATCTGGGCGGAACTTGTATGACTGTTTTTGTTGTAGAAGTAGCTGTTCAGGTGATGCAATACCAGCAGGTAGATATTCATCATCTCCTAACAATATTGGTCTCTGCATCTGACCTTGTAATCGTAATTGTTCAGGTGATGCTACCCCAACTGGGAGTGAGTTTTGAGGTTCTTTGGGTAGCTGCTGAATGATAGGTATTATCTGATCGTGGGATGCAGATAGAGATTGTAGAATAGATGGATCTTGATCTGTATCGAAGATGACATCACCTTGAAATAAATCTCCAGTATCTACAGGAATATAAACCATATCAGCTTGATCTGTACCATAAGAAGGTATTGCCCATAATGATGTTGATGATAATATTGGACTTAATACATCATTGAGAATATCATCAAGACCAATGACAGGTACACCTCCTGTATCTACATCTTCATCTCCATTTGATATTCCTCGTACTGGGCCCATTATATCATTCCGGGGATCATTAACCTCTGACGTTGTTGATATTAGTCCCATCATGTCATTTGGCATTCGTCGAGGATCTTTACCCAGATCCCTAATTGATATCGCAGGTACTGACTCCATGCCATCATTCGACATTCTTCGAACATCTTCAGCTAGATCCATGGAAGGCGATCTTCCAGACCAGGACATACTAGTCCCGGGCCGGGATGATGACGGCACAAAGCTGTTGATATCATTGGTCGTATTGCGACGATCAGATGGAATAGACTTAGATTTGCCAGTATCGATGGTGCTATTGGAAAGCTTTGTTGAAGGTCTTCTGTTATCTTCACCATTTGATATCGTCGCATTCATCACCTAATAAGTATTAATATGAAGAAAGAGAAAGGATATACAGACGAACCTTATTAGGTAGCTCATGACGCAGACGATATCTATCTAATGGTCTCTTGCTTGATGTTGATGTTGATGTATTGCTTCTGGTAGTATTCTGTATAGGAGCTAATGCTTGTGAAGTTGTATAGATAATATCACCAGCTAATGTAGATACAGGTACAATAGTATCTCTTAGTAGATGAGCAGTTCCATTGAGATCTATTACAGGAATAGAATTAAATCCAATAACAGGATTGGATCGAGGAGGAACTGCATCTTTTTCATATCGATCTGTAGATGGCAGGTCTTCTCTATCTTGTTTCTGAACAAGATTTTGACCTCGTTTACCATGTCCATGTTTATCATCACATGCAGACTCATCAAAACCAATCAATCGACGACCATTACTTGCAACAATAACAGTGGAGTTTGTCAAGTTCGTTAAAGCTTGCCATCCATCCGGAGTCACCATTAGACTAGATTTTGGAGTCCGACCATCAGCTAGAGCAATGGTCAGGGCCAATACGGTCGTGAGCAGCGTCGGAAGCTTCATTGATACGATTATAATCAGTTTTTTGTTATCAAAAACCTGAAATAAGAAATTCGATGATGATAGATAGAGAACAAATAAGAATCTGATTGAGATCTCTGTCTGATTATAAAGTTCATGACATCAAAGTATGACTCATTCCATGTGAATCAAGCTATTGAAATGAATCACAGATTTAATCTTGGAGATCAATATGACAAGATCCAATTTCTATGGATTATGTAATGAAAATCAGAAAAGTATTACATCGAATGTAAAGATCAAGTTGACACTTGTGAATTATATAGGGAATGTATGTTTGTGTGTATTGATTTAATCAAAAAGAGAGAAGCCCATATCTTCTTCTTCTTCTTCTTCAGACTCGGGTTCAGGAGCAGCCTCTTCCTTAGCAGCAGCAGCTCCAGCACCAGCCGAAGGAGCGGCACCACCAGATGGTACGCTCTGCAACTTGGCACGTCCGGCCTGGACCAATTCGCCAATATCCTTGCCTTCGACTTGCTTGAGGAGGAGGTCAAGTTTCTCACCATCAATAGCAGCACCAGCGGCATTCAAAACAGCACTGATGTTGTCCTTGTTTGGGGTCTGACCAGCCAGAGCCACCATCAACATAGCTGACACGTACTTCATGGTAAAGAGAGTATTGGGGATAGAGACTGTCTCTGAGTAATTTAAACCGAACGATGTCGATACACAAAGAGATTGAAATCCATGAACTCCGTGACGGACTAACAAATAGATCCGAATGACTATATATGGATATTGCCCCTACTCTCTTAAATTACACAGGTTTATTTCACACACTTCTTAGATCAATGATGTCTGATGACTGCTAAACAATGATTGAATTCTATGTGCTAGATCTGTTAGAAATCCACCACCATGCTCTCGTACTGTACCCATCTGTGACATCACCTATTACACTATTCAATTAGTACTGTACATATAAAGACAGTTGGTCTTTATACATGTACCTGCCGGTCTCTCTCAGCAGTCAGTTCTTTCTCTAGTTTCTTTAGAGCATCAAGTCTGCGTCGATGATTATTAATCTCATCTCTTACTGTAATTAAACGTAATATAATATTATCATTCTCCACCACTGATGTATCCTGCATAGCACATTTAAAATTACATGTATAACATCCTATATAATCATACATGAGTACCATGACGTATTTGTTCGGATTGAGCTCGAATTGGCACCTGTACTGGTCCAGGATCTGTAGAACGTAATTGCTCAGATCGAGCTCTATCAGGACCTATGAAGAATATGTTCAGAACCCCATATGGACAGCCATGTAAATCTAGATGTAGTAATCCTTGACCTTGATCTTGATATTCACTTTCAGGTTCTGAATCCCAATCCGATTGATTTGCCAATTCCTGACCAAGAATATGATCAGATAGAAACTAGGGCCATGGGATTCAATACAAGGGTACTGGGATCATTTGGGTCAGTTATTTCTGGATCATATTCAATAAAGAGCCGAGTAAATTGGTGAGATGATGGCTTTAGACATAATAAAGGTCGTATTGGTGAGAGAATTTGTTCACTAAATTACATGATAGATTGAATCAGTATATATAGAGATATAAAGAGACAATGCTAATTACCTGGTACTATCAACTCGGTTAATAATTCGTTCTAATAATGAGGTCCATTGATCACATATAGATATAGAATCAAACTTTAATATGAGAGCTGGATCTGTGCCTGATATCTCTCTATATATATATCATTAACAAATGATTGGGTACGATACAATCAGTATGGTATCGTACCGAGGTCCATTAAGATCATGTCTCCAGAATAGAGGTAATGTACGAGATCTCACAATATTATTCAGACCAGCATTAGCACCAAACTCAACATCTCTCAATGTTATACAATCAATAATATCCTCATAATCATCACGACGAAATATCAGTAGATTCGTAGCACCAACCATCACATGACGATCTCTCCAATTAGATCCTAGCCCACCTTTCCAGTTCTAAAATACAGTATCATCACATTAATATCATTGATATCAAATTATGAATGATTCGTACTTTCCGAACTGTCACTTTACCTTTTAGATAGCTTCTGTACAAAAATGTGAATATGAGACTTGTAAAGCAGAATATATTCGGATATAATGAAATACCTTTGTGGCATTATTCTATCATCGAATACATAACGATATTGACCTATGAACTGCTTACTGAACATATTCACTATGAAGTTCCGACGATTACATTTCCATATGGATACAAGGATAGATTCTAAACGAGAACGAGTACGTTCAGTTCGACATCGCCATGTGTATTGCTTCAATTGATTGGATGAATTCTGTGCAACTTGTAGACGAATCTCATGTTTTGAAATCGATATAATATCTGCAAACAGCATTCATGTACAAATCGTCGCAATATGCCAATGTTCTGACCTCGGATTTGATCAAAATTGATGATCTTTCGAAGTTGGGACTTTTCATAATTGCTGATTGTCTTGTTGATAAAGTCGAATCTCAAAATACGATTTTGTTGATATCTATTATTACGGTTGAGCTTAATGATAGAGAAAATTAGCCTGATAAATATAATAGATGAGATAAGGACCGATATATATGAGATACTAACCAAGGATCTAATTCATCATTTGTATCATCATGTTGATGCAATAATGTTCTTAGAAATAGAATACGATCATATCCAGCTTTACAATCAGCATCAGAAAGTACAGCCCTAAAGACAGTTATACAATCTCTGTATGAGATCAGAGTAAGAACCTGGCTGTCTGAATAATCTCGAAACTAATATGGTCTTCTGATTGCTGATCATGTTGATGATCGGGATGAAATTTCAATGCAGTTTTTCGAAATGCAGCTGGTATTTGATCAATAGCAGACCCATAACGTAAACCGAGAAGGTTGTAATAACCAACAGGACCTAGATCTTCACTAGAAATCATATCAACATGAATATTGCAGGTCGCGTGCCTTTCATATCGCTATGATACAGATTCTTTTAACAAACAAGGTTTTTCGAGCCGGGTTTGAGTTTGAGTTTGAGTTCTGCTGACGTCATACGAGAAGGCCGCTCAAACTCGTATTCAAACTTCAAAGCTGGTTGAGTTTGCGCAGCCTTCTGGTCACAGAATTGGAGTCATTGAGTTTCAATTGTCTCAGAGTCGTCTAAGGTAATGTCGTTCCGTTCCGGGTTCCCTCATCGTTAATAAAATTATAGATTTCGTTATGAATCAAATTAGTCTGGACCTGATGATCGGTTCATTCAGGGCCCGTTCATTGCTGCTGAGCCGACTTCAGGGGCATTTAACGCGCGAGCACTCTCTATCTTGCCATGCCTGCAACCTTTCTCCAACAACGACGGAATGAAACAACCCCTCCTCAACACCAATTGCTCAAGGTGGAAAAGCGTCGACAACCCAGCGCAACTTACTTTGACGATTTCATCCTGCTCAAAGCAGTGAACCACTTTTCCCAAGGAATCAGGAAGAGGCAACGTGATGAAAGTCTGGGATGAGATCGCTGAACGGCTTCCTAATACACCGGATTACGGGGTAAAGAAGGATGGCCCCGGATGTAAAAGATTTGAGAGATTCTATCTTGGTTTATTTATTTATTATAACAGATATAAAAAATGCGAAAAATACATGAGAAACCCTCCAATCAGATTTTGCGCTCTATTTTAGCATCGCATTTATTGAAAATGAGTTCAGCAACCTGATTGTCAACGGTAATTATCAGGGTCGCTGGTCCCGGGTTGTCCCCAGTCTGAGACCGGGACCTGGAAAATATGCGTGGGTATTTTCACTCCCACTGCAATTTATCTTCCGATATTTGGACCGCGGGTCCCCAGTGCCCCCGTTATTCAAGGCGAATTTTACCTGCGAATGCTTGCTAGCACTGTTTTTTGGGCTTTGCCCTGCCACTTGCTCGGGTAATCGTCACTTCAAGCGGTTCTAGTGACGTTCCTTAAATTTGAATACGAAGATGTCATATAGAAACCAGAATATAGCTTGGTCTGCTCACTTGACATGCAAAGGGTGGGTAATTATATTGCATAGTACGGCGAAACTTGTACGGCACGTATTGGTCTTTCGCGTGATTCGCTGCAGTATCTTGCAATCTTGCAAGCTCTATCAGCGATGTCTGATCTTTCTATGCCTGCTGATTTCCAGACTATCCCACTATGCTCTTCTTCGTGGCGAGACTGTGAGGCAGTTAGAATTGGCTGATATGCATTCTGTTGAATTATAGAAATGAAGGTTTTACTCAGTGTTCCGCCTTGGTGTTTGTTCTCCGCCAAGGCAAAACTAACCAGTTCGGCCGAAACGATTTCGGGGCTTTCGTTCGCTCGAAAGACGTTCATATCTGTCCCTGGGGCTCTGTGTCGTTTTATCTGTTTTGACGTTTCCATTCCGAAAACGAGCCCTTTCCTTCTAGAACAAGCGATTATAAGGTTCAAAAAAAGTTTGTCGATGCCGCTTTCGAAGATATCGGTTTGACGAACAAGGCTAAGACACACGCAGCGAGAGGTTCGGGTGCCCGAATGGCAGAGCTGTCCGGTCCTTCTGTAGACCAGATCCGTCGGCAGATGAAACAATCAGGCTTTGGAGAACTGCTATCTGACCTGTCTTCCAAGAGAGGCTATCAGAAAGCATGCTGAATTCCCAACAGCTCCTCAGGGCATGTGTCTAAGCGCACTATATTGACTAAGCTCCGATGAATCGGAAAGCTCACTATATTGACTGAATTCCTATGAACTGGAAGTTGGCATATAGACAAGGAATGTAAAGCTCAGGTAATCAATCGAGTATATCTGAAGCTTTCGACAAATTATTATTTTTGCAGATTCGGGAGAAAATTAAAGACGTGGAGCAGAGAAAGCAAGTTTATCATCAACTCTGTATCCTGCGTTGGGAAAGAGAAGTAGATGTGCTCCAAAAAATGCTGCCCAATTTCGTCAACCAGCTGCCCTGCGAATTCCGCCTGTATTTTGAAACACATTACCTTCACCGAGTGGAGAAGAGGCCTGTTTGTTATCGCGACCCTGAACTTCCTGATATTACAGCACATCCAGAATCATTTCATCTGGTCCTGAATAGTTCGACAGCTATCTGAAATACAAGCGGTTTGTAGCAAATTATTACTTTATTAGAAGTAAATACAGGATTGGTTGACAAGTTTTCAAGCTACGACGAAGCTGCGCTAAGATTCGCTCACGGAGTCTGACGGGCACTGTGATGGCCTTTCCCCTTTGGGTCCTGGACGTTTCCATGATTGGAAAACAAATTCATTGAGATTTTACTATCGTTCCGTTGTGATCTGAGCGTAGAATCGTATCGATTGCTACAAAGAATTCTTTTAGTCATATGGCTACTGTGATGACAACTTCGGATGAAGATCCTTTTTATGATGAAATCGACGAACAAATAGTCTATGACTATGAAACACCCGCTGAAGAAGACGCAATGGCAGCCGAGGGTCGGTCCAAGTCGTTGACGATGAAGTTAGTCAGCGAATGCAGATTGGCAATGACGACCAGGGCACTGGCAATAGCCGGAATACACCCAACAACGATGAGATCGAGGCTAATCACAGCCGCCAGACGACCAAAGGCGGAAACCAGGGCATGGCCTCGGGAAACCTCGCCGTGGTAGAGCAATATTGCGGAAGCTAGATCGCAAAGCGATCTTGAAATTCGTTGAAAACCGGGAACGTTATTTGAATCATTTTCGCGATGCGAACACTGCAGGTAGGTACGGTGTGCTGTCTTCCGATTAGAACAGGTAGCAATGATTGCAAACTGTACACAATCTGATTCTCAAATCAGTACTTTGCACAGGAATTACAATCCTGTTATGACCATTAACAAACAGCGCGTTACTATCAGTAACATAATCGTCATTGGTACCGAGATGACATCTCTGCTCGTTTGCGATTTCATTAATGTCTGGCCAGACAAATTTATCCGGGTTCAATGGCTGAACTCTATATTGTTCTATGGATTGGATATAATCATGATCATCAATACAACCATCAGTAGTCTGAATTGTGTTAATTGCCACCGACGAAGCTGCTGTGTCGTGGGCTGCACCCCATCGTGGCATAATATCTGCCAGCAATTCACTTCACCAGGAATATGCCGGATGACATAATTGAATTCTCGTAATTCAATTCCCCATCGTAGCAACCTATCTGCTGACGGTTTGTTACATTTCACAGGATTAAACATAGAAATGAGATTTCTGTGATCAGTAAACAGCATAAATGGCCGTTTCATATGCAATAAGTATGACAACTTTTCAAAGTGTCCTTGATTGCAAACGCCTCTTAAATAACAATTGCCCAATTTAATTCCGAGCCTTTAAATCGATGACCAACCAACCCCAATGGCTGATGTCTTTGTTCACAAAATGGTTTACAATCATCCTCAACAGGAATCTGTGTAACCATACCTGAGCAATATTGATAGCTAGCATCACAGAAGACACACTAGACTGTATCATCTCATCACTAGGAAATGCAATTCTGACATTCTCTATCAGTGCTAATTTAAGTTTATGAACTGCTAGCTCATGCTCAGCATTCCAACCAAACTCATTCAAGTTAACCCCTTTAGCAACAGTTTTCGTCCTCTTAATCTGTCCTTTCATTGCATTTTCAAATAACTGCTGCAACTTTGTGACAAACTGATTATAACGAGGAATTGATCGACTCATCCATTGAGTAAAGCCATCAATAACTGTTGTAGCTCACTAGCTTTCTTTGGCATTGGCATATCAACGAGTGCCTCTATCCTTCTTGGATCATGTATCACATGCTTATGTTTAAAAATGCTTCCACAGAATTTCACCTCAGTGACAAAGAATTTACATTTATCAATAGCCAATTTGATATTATATTTTTCCAGCCGCTGTAAAGTTGTATCGAGTACGGAAAACCAATCTTCTACAGTATCCGAATGGCCTAATATATCATCAATCCATACAATGATTGACTTGTAAAATAAGTCATTATATATCGATGTCATTCGTGCTTAAATTGAACTGCTGAGTTCAAAGCACCTTGAATGGACCTAGTTGGAGTAAATACTCCTTTATCTGTCATAAAGGAGAACATTTCTTGACAATGCTTCGCTAAAGGCATCATCCAAAATT
The DNA here is from genome assembly GCA_003693705.1 of Polymyxa betae. Lineage (NCBI taxonomy): Eukaryota > Endomyxa > Phytomyxea > Plasmodiophorida > Plasmodiophoridae > Polymyxa > Polymyxa betae. The sequence goes on from RBZT01000993.1 coordinate 61,363, forward strand.
CAAAGGCATCAAAGATAAACCAGTATCTAGAATTTGCCATATGCTGCACAATGTCCTGTAAAAATGGCATTGGCCAGGCTGTTGCAACACTTAAAGCATTTACCGCTTTTAAGTCCACACACATTCTCTATCCATTTGGTTTCTGAACAACCACAACTGGACTTGCCCATTCTGAATTAGGATTCTCAACGATCAAACCAAACTTCTCAAGGGTTTGGGTGAATTCTAACAGAAATTCACTTTGTTCTGCAGAATAGTGTCGTGCTTTACTACAATATGGTTTCGCACCCGGCACTAAGTCTTTTTAAAATGGAGCAACATTAGCGGGATTGTCTGGTCCCAGTTTCCGGCGAAACACATTTTTCCGACGAATCAACAAACTTAACAGTTTATTTTCATATTGAGCTGGCATACGATTGCTCATACATTCCCCAACTTTTTCTTTTATATACTATTAATAATATGTGGCATTTCATCCGTGCCAATATCATATTCCAAACCACGCATCTATGATGACTAATCGCTAGTGGACCACCTTTGGACTGAAGCGTAATATCAACAAACATTTGTTGAGCAATCTCAACCATTCGATCATCAGGCAACACAGCCATCATTGGTTCTGGTAATGTTTGTAAAGAAACTCGATTATCCATTTAACAAATCTTTTGTGATACTGTATGTTTCCTGGAATAATTGTGGCATCAGCACCGCTATCCAAAGTTCCTTGGCATAGAACTTTTCCATTGACAAAGCTGACTTCAATTCTGCTTTCAATGCCTGATGCGGTAGCATCGGAATTTACAATCCGAGCAATTTCAAATAAGACGAAGATTTCTTATTTATTGAAGCATTCTTCAAAGCCTGGAATTGTTTCAACAGCTTCGACTGCTCCTCAGCTGAAGGCTTTAAATGAAAGTATTTCATAACATGCCCGTTCTTGCGGCATTTCAAACATTCAACGTCATCAAGCTTACGCTTTTTGTGTTGAGCACCATTATTCTGGTTAGAAACCCCACGATTCTTCGAAACCGTAGCGGTTTTCTGTTCATGATTCTTATCCGACCGAATCAGAATGCGACTCACTTCTGATTCATACTTATCCACATCTGCCAGCAGTTGCTCTACAAACGCAACCTGGTCAGTCCTAAGCTCCGGCTTCGAGAAATAAATCATATTCAGCATATGATTTGTAAAAATATAAGGCTGCAAACATTCCGTGGCCAGCCGAATCCAATGTTCCTTCCCCACATCAGAATCAAACAAAGACTGGCAGTTATGCTCCTCAATGATCTTATCCAATTGCGTCAGAAGATCCATAATTCTGGCAGATGGTGGCTTCATCTTCAAATCCACTTTGACACTCTCCTTAATGATCATACGAATATGTCCATGTGACGAGTCATCATTAACCTCATATATAATTATTTTTTTTTTAAAAACACCCAGAACATCATTGTCCACAAGTTCATCCTTCGGTTTTTTCAAAACAACTTTGGCAATCATATTCAACAAAGAAGGATCTATAAAAGACATAAATGACCGTTTAGGAATATCATTCCCTCCCATTCTCAGGTTATCCTGGACTTGCTGGTCATATTTCGTATACTGAGTCAAAAATGTAATAATATCCTTTGTACGCAAAGCCGTCAACAAAGGGGGTTCGCAAGGTTGAAAAACCACAAGCGGCTACCGGTGCTGCTGGTCTACCAGAATCATTCACAGGCTGGGAACTATATCTCCCACGATGCCTATCAGCATGTGTCCCAAAATTGCAATCGAACCGAAAGAGTTGAAGTCGATCATTAAGAATAAGATGGAGATTGAGCCCCGGTTCGCGAAACAGCTCACGGTTTTTTTGCTGTTACTACCCGAAAAAACTGTGAATCACGAAGATTCGCGGACGCTGAACAAAGCAGATGATGTCGACGAGAAAAAAACGAAGAAGAATTACCGTAAGCGCCCGATTAATGATGAAAAAAGGAGATGAAGAAGACGAGAAGCGAAGCGAAGAGCAGCACGCCAGACCGCTCCAACACGCTGTGTTTTAAGGTCGCGTTTGGATACCACGCAGAATTTGGATCTGACACCCCATAATCCGGATTTTGTGTGAAACCCGGATTTGCCGTAGAATCGACCTGTTTGGCATCCCAAAATCCCGTTTTATAAAACCTGACTTTGCTCAAAAATCTGTATTTCTAAAATCCTATTCGGACCTGGATCTTGCATGGTAAATCCGGATTCGCGTGTTAATATTTCTCAGCTCGTAGAGCACTTCACTACGTAGTAATAAACGAGTCTGTGATAGTGCTGAGAATCGATTGTGTATTATTTCAGGGAGTCAGGGCCCAAGGTAGTTCCGCAGTCCGTGACGCAACTTCCGGACCTGATCACTTCCGACGGAATGTCCAAGAGTCTGCCCACAGTCTTCTTAGCGCAGTCGCGCACTTATTGCGACTAACGGAGAAAATATAGATTGATACATTCCCCTCCTTCAAAAAAAAATTCTCTCTTCTGTGTGAAACCGCTCCTATACATGTTCGAGAGCG